>PVLC010010695.1:0-49573 GCA_004027655.1 Graphiurus murinus | reverse complement strand
GGAAGGAGGAGGAGGAGGGGGAGGAGGGGGAGGAGGGGGAGGACGAGGACGAGGACGAGGACGAGGAGGAGGAGGGAGACACAGGGACAAGGCTTTGGGGCCAAGTGAAAGACTTCAGACTTCGCCCGGTGGCTAACGCTGGATACACGTGAGAAGTATTTTCGCACACACAGTGATGTAGAAAGTATCGCCCTTCTGAAGAAAGGCCAGTCTGCCGTGTTCGGTGGCACATGCCTGTAATCCCAGGACTTAGGAGGCTGTGGCAGGAGGACTACAGGTTCGAGGCCAGCATGCAGTAATTTAGCGAGACCCTATTCCTAAATACAATATAAAACCGGGGTGGGGATAGAGCTCAGAGGTAGAATACCCCTGGGACCAATCACAAGTAGAGAGAGAGAGAGGGAGGGACAGAGGGACAGAGGGACAGACGGACACCAGTGTAATGGCTGAAGCTGAGTGACCATGGGACTGAAGAGCAGATCTTAAAGGTGCAGAGGAGGCTCAGCTCCCCCACCAGACACAAAAGGCATCGGCCCCTCCCGGGTTGCCCTGGAAGTTCTTGAGAATCAAAGGAGACCGCGCAGCGGCCCAGCCCTGATCCAGTATTCACTGGACTTGGGGCCACAGCAGCCAAGAGACAGGAGCCCGGAGGAACGCAGACTCGGAGGATGACAGGGCGGAGCTGGGCAGCTCAGAGCGAGGCTGGCCACAAGGACCAGGCAGGCCAAGGGCGGCTCTCAGCCCCCGCGCGTGGCACCAATGCTGTCGACCAGATCATCCGGGGCCGCTGCAGTGCCGCCCTGCCAGGCCCCTCTGTCCACTCCCCTCTCCTTGGCTCCAGACTGGTGTCTTTCAGAAAAAAATGGCAGCCTCCACTTTCTGTTCCCTAGGAAGCCCCAAACGAATGCCCCTGTGGGACGTGCCTGGTCCCCACCACTGCAAAGTCACCTGTCACCGTTGGTCCTACTTGACCCTTAATCATCCAGCCCCTTCCAGGTTTCAGGCCCTGCGCTAGGTGTTGGGGGTGCACAGGTAAACGGGACAGTATCCTGGGCCTGGGGAGCCGGGGTCTGCACCCACAGAAAGGGGCTGGCCCTCCACGGAGGGGGTCCATGCAGGAGGTCTTTGGGGGTGTTTCTTATTTACAAACTGCCTGGCTGTGGGGTCACCCACGGCCTGACTGTGCTTTGAGGACAGGAGCAGCGCTGTCCCTCCGCCCTGTCTGTTCCTGCATTTGCAACCGAGTTTGCTGGGCCCCAGCCCCCCCTCTCCACAGAACACAGCTCACAGCTCTTCGTTGGTTGTGATTTCTTGTTCAGCGAGTCTAAAAAGCCCTCGGAAGGAGGCCCGATGTCTCTCCCCTGGCTGCCCTAATTTTTAATTAGTAATAATTGTCATAAACATTGTTAGAGCACTTCACCATCTACAAACCACTCGCCACACATTATCTCCCTGGGAGCCCACAGCACGCTGAGGAGGGACGGAGGACTGCTTCCTGAGGCTGATTAGCCCGCTTCAGAGGCCAAGGGCTGGCGTCCCCGGCTGGTCCTCTTACACAGGCTGTTATTTTCAATTTTGCACGTGCGATTTATTTTTTCTCAGTAATAATGCAAAGGAGCTGTTAAGATTCCTGGCTTCTGGGTGGAAATGGATACCCACGAGGCTGGGTATCTTGTCCAAAGGTCCAGGCGAGGGAGGACAGGGCTGGGCCTCCAACCCAGCTCTGTCGGACTCTACCGAGACCTCAGTCCGGGTCGCTGGTTGACCAGGCCCAGCACGGAATCTGGCTCTTGATGTGGGTTGTTCATTTTAATTCCTTGCTAACCAAGGGAAGGGGGTTGGGGAACGGGGTAATGATCAAATTGGGGGTTCATGCTGCAGGGGGAGGTGGGGGCAGGGCGAGTTACAGCTGGGTCACCCCCCAGCAGAGGGCGCAACCTTCAAGACAGGCAGAAGGCTGGAGAAAGGAGGCGGGTCGAGGCGCTAGGCAGGCTCCCAGTGTGGGCCGTGTGCAGGGAGACTGGTGCTGTGGGGTGTCCTGAGACCCTCCCGTTCCCCCATCCTCCCCTCTGAGATCCCAGCCCACATACTCAGGCACACCTACAAAGCCCACAGTCAACCGGAGCCAGACTATTGGGGGAACTGGGGCTCAGGCCTGTGGCGCGGCCGGACCCTCCCCGCGTCCTCTGGCCCTGGAGTTCTGTCTTGGGGACAGGAGATTTCCAGCCTGCCCCTCACGCCGGGGCCAGAGGGTGGACAGCCAGAAGCACCTCCGTCAGCCCCATGGGAGAAAGGCGAGCTGTGGTGGAAATGCTAAGTCCTTGCTCTGTCCCCTGCAGGGGCCACTGCGACACCCCCAAAGCTGCCCAGCGTGACACCCCAAAGCTGCCCAGCGTGACACCCCATAGCTGCCCAGCACAACACCCCAAAGCTACCTACCACAACACCCCAAAGCTACCCACAGGGCTGCCAGTGCCGAGGCCGGGCCTGGCCCCACAGCACAGCCCTGGGCTCTGCCCCCCACCCCCTGGCAGCCGTTGGTCTTCCAGGAAAGAGCCAGAGGCCCCAGATGAGGAGGGAAGGGCGGTCCACGGGCCCAGGAAGTGGTGGCCTTACAGGTGGACAGGAGCCTGGCTCAGATCAGCTGAGTCACAGTGGGGCGGGCAGGCGGCTGGCGGGGGGACAGGAAGGCAGGAGAATCAGGAGCTGGCAGGGCGACCTGGGGACCCCAGAGCATGGGGCCCTGGCACTCAGGAGGCAGGGGGAGGGGAAGGGGACCGGGGAGGGGAGGATGCACTCACCCAGGAGCACCGGCTGCAAGGGCCAGAGAGCCAGGGGCCAGACCTAAAGGGAGGGGCGGGCAGGGGACCTGGCCAGCGTGCAGGAAAACGGGTGGCGTGTGTGGAAGGGGCCCCCAAGCCCCTGCCCCATTTTCTCTGTGAAGAGCGATTTCAGGCAGAGCTCTGGTGCTTACCTGAGAAACTGTGACCTTTCATTTCAAAATGAAAATGACCTTTCGTTTTGATAAAATATGAAACCCACCGAAGGCCTCAGGGCCTGGTAAGCTGACGGTCACCTGTGGGGAGGGCGGTTCCCACCGGCAACCCTGCATCCTGCCCAGAGTGACATCGGAAAGCTGGGTTTCCACGGCCACCTGCCTGTCCTACCCACATCATCTTCCTGAGCCCCACAGGAGGCCGCAGGAGGCTCCCTCCCTGGGAGGCCCACGGTCTGTCCTGGAGACAGACACTTATCCTGGGGCCTGAAGGGGGTCTGGGGGCAGCTGCAGCTGGCCACGGAGAAGGCAGAGCCTGCACAGGTCCAAGGATGTTCACTGGGAGGGAGGGCTCTAGGGAATGTTCCCTTTACTGTATGTATGTGTCCTTCTGAACAGGTAAGATTTTTATAAGGAGTACTTATATTTAATAACTTAAATATTCATAACTGCCCCAAATGGAAACTGAAGAATAGAGAGCCAAACTGTGCTCTAGAGAGTGAAATATTACTCAGCCATGAAAAGGAGTGACTGAACTGTTAACCCGCTACAATATGGATGAACCTTGAAAACACTATGCTAAGAAGACAGACAGGAGAGCCACACCCTGTGTGATTCTGTTTCTATGAAAGGTCCACAGAGGGTGAATCCAGACAGGAAGTGGATTCGAGGCGCCGGTGCCCCCTAGTGGGGAGGGGCATGGAGAGGGGCAGCTTGAAGGATGGATGCAGAGATTCCTTTCAGGACGATGAAAATATTCTGAAATTAGTGGTGACGGGAGCACAGCACTGTGACTATACCAGAAGCAACTGCATTCTTCTGTACTTTGAGAGGGTTACAGTGGTAACCTCAGGGTTTTTTTTTTAATTAATTGGTGCATTGTAATCATACATCTTTGTTAGGTACAAGCTGATAAAGGCATACATGCACACATTTCTCATTTAACCCCTTTCCCAATTCCCACCCCACTCCCTCGCCCTCCTTCCTTCTCAAGTTCAGTTTAGTGATTGACTTTGATATGTTTGTGAAAGTCCATCATGTGCATTAGGGTGTCCTACCCCCTGTCCATCACTATCAGTTAAGTCAACTTCTTTGCTTATCGAGGGTCTCTCCTTTTTCATCTGGAGTCCCTCTTATGCCCCATCTTCTCCCTAGCATCCACATATTAGGGAGAACATATGCTTTTTTACTCTTTGTGACTGGCTAATCTCACTTAACATAGTATTTTCCAGTTGCATCCATTTCCCTGCAAAGAACATGATTTTGTTCTTCTTTATGGCTGAGTAAAATTCCATTGTGTACATATCCCATAGTTTTGTAATCCATTCATCTGTCGATGGACATCTTGGCTGTTTCCATAGTTTGGCGATTGTGAATTGTGCAGCTATAAACATAGATACCCATGCATTTGTCTGATAGTTTGGTTTCCATTCTTTTGGGTAGATACCCAGAACCTCGGTGTTTTAAAAAGAGGTGGCCCAGCAGGGCACCCGGAAGAGCACATTTCTGAGCCAGATGAAAAGCCACGCCAGCTGGTTGAAACCAGATTCTAAACACAAAAGGCCGCCTCCACCCCCTCCCCCACGACCCTCATCCTTCCAGCTGTTCCTACACCACCAGGACCCCCGTCTCTGGCCTCAGAGAGAGCCAGAGTGCCCTGTCGCTCATCCATATTCATTAGGTACTTTATGATGGGGGATGGTAGGCGGTCCTGCTCCCATCCCTCACTGGGGAGGAAGAGGAACAGATGCTGGATGGTCAGAGGTGTTTAGAGCCATAAACACAGCAAAACAGGGCCAAGGGGGCAGGGGGGGCCTGGGGGACCCAGCCTCCCTTGAAACTGGCTGTGCACCGGGCCAGAACACTGGCCATGGGCGGTGATTGCATAATCGGGGACTCGCAAACAGGTCCCCCCAGGACCTCCTGGCCAGGGTCCTCCAGACCTCGCGCCTCCAGCCATCTTGCCCCGAGGTCCACACCCCGTGATACACACCCAGCTCCTCCCAGTCTTTCTATCTGGGACCTGTGTGGGCTAACTCGCACCCAGCCCCCAGCTCAGTTGAGATGTGGTCTCCTCCAAGAGCCTGTCCTCAGCTGTACCCCAGCCCTCCCTGACCTCCGCCCGGGGCTCCCTGACCCTGATGTGACCATCGGCTCCAGCAGGCGCCCCCTAGTGGACAGGAGACCTGCCCCACCCCTCTCTGCACCCTGGTTACAGCTCCTTGGGGGCCCTTGCCAGTATGGAGCTGGAATTAATGCCTGGAACTTGCGATATTAAGGAATATAACGTTTATAGTCACCTATAAACGGTACAGGTTCGTAATACACATGGTAATTTAATTTAATTTAGGTAGAGCTCATTAAGTCAAAAATAAAAACCGCTCGCAAAATTCCCCTGAAACAATATTTGTTTTATGTTCACTCAGTGGCTACCGCAGGCGGGGGCTGGAATACAAAGTGCGTGGTACTGCGCGGTATAAAGGAATTGCCCCGGGAACAAAGCCCTTTGGCGGCTCGGCTCACTCCTCTCTGCACACCCACACACGCACACACACATATGCATGTACACACAAATGTGCGTACACACACAACACATGTACGCACACACACATGTATACACGCACATACATATGTTCGTACACATGTGTGGATGATGAGGTAGAATAGAAGGAATAAAAAATTTAGGCAGAAATGAGGCAGATTGGGGGGAAGGAAAAGGAAAAATATAGTTTTAAAATCTGGAGAGTTCATAATCTGTAACTCCACCCTATAGGGTGTGTCTGGTCTCAGGCAGAAGCCTCCATGGGCCCGCACCCTGAATCTCCTGGCCCCTCGCCCCTCCTGAGACTCCTGAGATCACGAGGACAAGGTCAGATCTCAGCCAGCCACCACCCATGGTTGACACATCGTTGAGGAAGAGGAGGTCCAGACCTCCGCTGTGTCCACCCCTTCTTGGCTGCAAAGACCCTCTTGGCCCTGACGATCTCCCCTTGTCTGTCTTCTCCCTCGAGTCCCTAAACTCCTGCCTTTGTCCCTGACTGGCACGTATTGAAATTCTTTTCACCACGGAGGCCAAGGTGTCGTGCTATCCCACGACGAGGAGACACACACACACACACACACACACATACACACACACACACACACATATACACACACACACACACACACACAGCAGCAGCTACTGTCACCAGGCAGGGCCGGGCAGATGAGCTCCGGCCAGCCCCTGGAAGGCAGTGCAGGTCCACGAGTGGACATGGATGGGACCTAGACGTCCAGGGTCCCCAAGGGCCTGGAGGACGCAGCGTGTGCTGATGGCGCCGTGCCCTGCCCGCTGCCCCATGGCAAGACATCTCTGGGGCAGCAGCCAGTGTCACCATGGAGGACAGCAATGTCACCTCCAGAGGCACAGGGACACAGTGCCTCGTGGAAGTACCTCCAAGTTAATATGGCAAACTTTAAAAAAAATCTCCTTATTTTCCCCCACTCTCCAAGTTTTATGTGTCCCTTAAAGACATTTTGGGAAACAACCTCAGAGAGTAAATCAACCTTCCCAGAACTGTGTTTTTCGCAGAATCGAGATCCTAAAGTTGCGCTGGGGTTTTGACTTTGCGTTATAAGGTTTCCCACAGCAGCAACTTCCTGGTACTATTGATTTTTAACAGCTGCAAAACCAGCCCATCCACCACTGAATACCCCTTTCTAACACCATCCTTAGTACACAGCAGGCACTTAATAAATGTGTGCCGGATGCATGTTAAATGGCCCCTGTACCCCTGAGCGAATATATCAGCATTTACTTAATGCAATTGGACATTTTTTCTGTTCCTAATGACTTGCTATTATAAATCAGACCATGATGAATTATGCAATTAGTTCTACGGTGTCTCCGTGACTAGCCAAGAACCCCCCCAGGGGCTCGAACTTCCTCTAGGGTGTGCACCTTTCCAGGCTTCTGACTCACCTGCTAGCTAGCACTTTTTCAAGCCAGTATCTGCATCATTTCAAAGGCTGAACGTTATACAAATACCCCTTTATCCCAAACCCAACAACCAAGGCAGGCAGAATTTACATTTTGTTTTGCAAAAGCAAGCACATTCTCCTCTAGGAATAACGTTACATTTTCTTGACTTTTATGCCCAGGGTAAAATGTATACTTTTGAGAAATCCAGAAGAACTGACTCCTCAGTGAACTGCACTTATATAGGAAGCAAAAGGACAGAAAGACTCAGGTACCCTAGCACATGCCTGTGGTCCCAGTTAATCAGGAGGCTGGGACAGGAAGGTCACAAGTTCAAGGCCAGCTGGGAAACTAGCAAGACCCTGTTTCAAAATAAAAAGGGCTGAGGATGTAGCTTGGTGGTGGAGAGCTTGCCTAACATGCATAAGGGTCCGGGTTCAAGTACCGGTATTGCCAAAAAAAAAAAAAGGGGTGGAGGGAGAGAAGGTAAAGGAAATATACACTTCTTAGAATCACGTACAAATGAAGCACACCTTGACTGGCAAAGTCCTATAGTCTGCCCAGAGTGCTGCATGAGCCCAGCCTAGCAGGTGCTTCCGTAATTCAATTACCATCTTCTGCTATCATCTAATAAAAAGTATCAAAGACACTGCATCATTAAGGCTGTCCTGGCGATAGCCGGCTTGAAGTATGAGCTGCCCCACCATGGGCTAACTTCACCGGCTCTCTCTCGCAGGGACTGGAAGTTTGCGATGGCTTTTACAGGATAGGTTTATGTCGAATGTGTATGGCCTTTATTTTATTTATTTATTTATTTATTTATTTATTTATTTATTTATTTATTTTTTGCGGTACTGGGGATTGAACTCAGGGGCATTCTACCTCCGAGCTACATCCCCAGCCCTATTTTTTATTCTTTATTTGGAAACAGGGTCTCACTAAGTTGCGGAGGGCCTCACTAGGTAGCTGAGGCTGGCCGCAAACCCAGATCCTCTGGTCTCAGCCTCCCAAATGCTGGGATTACAAGCGTGCGCCACCACGCCCAGCTCTGTGTATGACCTTTAGATGTTGCTCCGGCATCTCGAGGACTCAGGCGACTCATCCAGGCACCACGACAAGTGGGTGGTGATTTGGGAAACTTGAGGTCCTGGACCCAGGTGCCTACTCTGTCTGTGTGGTGCAGAACTGAGGCTGGGGGACAGGGCTTAAGGCACAGCTCTCTCCTCTGCTCAGTGAGAGAGCTGGACGGAACAGTCTCTGCGCACCTTCCATTTCTTTGGAAAACAGCAGCTAACAATAAGAGATGTCATTACTGTTTTTATGTAAACAGGTGCTATTTGGGGGGAGGATACTGGGGGTTGAACCAGGGGCATTCTACCTCTGAGCTACATCCTCAGCTCTTTTGACTTTTTTATTTTGAGACAGGGTCTTGCTAAGTTGCTGAGGCTAGCTGCAAACCTGCAATCCTCCTGTCTCCGCCTCCCAAGTACTGGGATTACAGAGGAGCACCTCCACACCTGATCACCAGGTGCTATTTTAAGAGCTCTGCAGGGCGCCGCCTTCCCAGGCCTTGTCCCTGTGACCATCTTTTACACCGAACTCTGGTGCTCCGTACTGGCTCAATCCATCCCCACTTTCCTGAGCCCATTTTTATTTTTTCAGTTGACCCCCCTCATAAAGTCGTTAAAATAACCAAAATGTTCAGGTTTTGTAAAACCTTGAAATACCCGACAATCTTTTTTTGTGTGTGTGTGTGGTACTGGGGATTGAACCCAGGGGCATTCTACCTCCAAGCTATACCCCCAGCCCTATTTTTAATTCTTTATTTTTTGAAACAGGGTCTCACTAAGTTGCGGAGAGCCTCACTAGGTAGCTGAGGCTGGCCTCAAACCCGGATCCTCCAGTCTCACCCTCCCGAATGCTGGGATTACAAGCGTGCGCCACCACGCCCGGCTCCCGACAATCTTAACAACTTTAATCAACGTGGATGTGAGTAGGCCCTCCCTGGGGTTACCTTGTATGGACATGGGCAGTAGCTTTGCATGCTGGGTAGTGGAACAAGAGCCACAGAGCCTCACCCCTTGTGTAGGTCTGATCTCCACCCTCAGCCTCCCCCTAGAACCTTCCTCCACCGTGAGTGCATGCACATCTGTTTGCAGCTTGCAGGTGGTGTCAGTGCCCTGCAGGGTCTGTCTCCCCTGGACACCTGTTAGGGTTTGAACACAGAATGTTCCTCGAAGGGCTCCTGTGTTGGCGATGCAAAAGAGTTCAGAGGTGAAACCATTGAACCCGGGCTCCAACCTCATCAGTGGGTAATTCTACTAAAGGGTTAATAATTTGAATGGATTCACTGGATGGCAATTTAGGCAGGTGGGGCAAGGCTGTGGGTAGCAGGTGGGAAATGTGGGCAAGGGGAGGGGAGAGGGAGGCAGGAACTGCCATCTGAAAGGGAGGAGAAGTGAGGAAGCCCACAGCCAAGTTCCAGGCCGCCTCGGTAGGTGGGGAGACTCTCGGGCCAGTGGCAGGTGTATACTTGCTATCCACAGGGCTCCTTTAAGAAGCACCTTTTAGCTGGGCATGGTGGCACGCACTTATAATATCAGTACTTGGGAGGCTGAGACAGGAGGATTGCAGGTTAGCGGCCAACCTCAGCTACTTAGTGAGACCCTCTGCAACTTAGTGAGACCCTGTTTGAAAATAAAGAATAAAGCTGGGCGTGGTGGCGCACGCTTGTAATCCCAGTACTTGGGAGGCTGAGACGGGAGGATCCAGGTTTGCGGCCAGCCTTAGCAACTTAGTGAGGCCCTCTGCAACTTAGTGAGACCCTGTTTCAAAACAAAGAATAAAAAATAGGGCTGAGAAGCCGGGTGTGGTGGTGCACGCTTGTAATCCCAGCATTCGGGAGGCTGAGACCGGAGGATCCTGGTTCGCGGCCAGCCTCAGCTAACTAGTGAGGCACTCCGCAACTTAGTGAGACCTGGTTTCAAAAAATAAAGAATAAAAAATAGGGCTGGGGGTATAGCTCGGAGGTAGAATTCCCCTGAGTTCAATCCCCAGTACCGCGAAAAAAAAAAAAAAAAAAAATAGGGCTGAGGGTGCAGCTCGGAGGTAGAATGACCCTGGGTTCCATTCCCAGTGTCTCGCCAGTATCTGACAGGCAGCATGGTGCGAGCTTAGGAACATCCATTTGGAACATAGATTCCTAAACCACTTGGGTTCAAACTCCAGCCCTCGCTTTCTGGCTTGGTGGTCCCAAGCAGGCTACTTGCCCACTCTGTGCTTCCGTTTCCCCAGGTGTAACTCATGGTCTGTGGTGTGCAGACGTGGTCATCAGGAGGAACGGGAGAGTTAGCACCTGTGACTGCTCAGACAGGGCTGGGTGGGTAGGATGCATGGAAGAGAGATTACGAATCGCCAAGGAACCACGAGGCCATCCAGCAATGCTGTGAGTTCCAGAAGGAAAGAAAGGCAGCTGGGGAATATTCAAACGTCTAATGACTTAGAATTTTCCAGAACTGCTGAAAGATATGAATTCTCAGATCCAGGAATCACAAGTCCCAAGTAAGATAATTAAAAAGAAATGCAAGTCTGAGAGCACAGCTCTAGAATACCAAAGAAAAAGGGAAAGTCCTACAAGTAATGAGAGAGAGAACCCCAAAATACTTTATGGCAATTACAGCAATGGTAGACTATTGATAGACTCCAGAGGATGAAGGCAGCTCGGCCATATTGCCAGGGAGAAATAACGGAGGATCTAAAATCCTATATTCAGCTAAATGAACACCTAACAGTGAAAATAAAATAAAGACATTTTCATGCAAAGATAGAGATATTTTACTGCTAAAATATCTCACCGGGGGAAAAAATGACTAATACAGAATGTGTTCCAGGGAGAAGTAAATTGAACCCAAAAGGAAAAAGTAAAATACAAGAAAGCAGGCAAGGGAAGAAATTGGTAAATCCAAATGAATGCTATGTCAAAATAACAGGGATTAAATTGAGAAGTGCAAAAACAGAGGAAACATTTTACTGAGCAATATGAAAACTATAGGTGAGGTATCAACATTAAAGCCTTTTAGAATAATCCTACGTGCAAGAGGAAACTAGAGATATTAAGTCAAGAATGCACATTGAAACTTGAAAGAGTAGTTGCTAAAGTAATAGAAATACAATTTATTCCTGTGGGAAAATAAAATCAGGCTTATAGAAAGTAGAAAAAAGTAAAAGACTAGCAAAGTCAGAGTAAACCATAGGCACAAAACAAAATGAAGGAAATATAGAAATATTTATATATCCATAATAGTTATTATTATGAATGTACAAACTGCTCCATTAAAAAAAAACATGGGTTGGTTGAAGCCTAGTGTGTTTAGAAAACAGGAGGATCCTAGATTCAAGGCAAAATTAAAACATTGGAAATAAATTCCTAAATCTATCATCATGTTGGATATTTAAAAACATCTTTCTAAGAGTTAGACAGATTAAGCACACAAAAATATACCAGAATGGACAAAGAAAACTTAAAGAACACAATTAACAAGTTTGATATAATGGACAAAAATAGATGCCTCAAGCCAATAACCAAACGCGTGTTATTTTCAAACATACATAGAATATTTGCAAAAAGTGTTCACGGTTTGGAAACAGCAAATCTCCACAACTACAAAGACTGAAATCATACAGATCATCTTGAGACTAGATCTTTTCTTAGCAGGTCTTTGTCTCATGAAATAAAAGAATGAAATCCCCCGGCGATGGAAGGGTTAGCAAAAGAGTGTGAACGTTGGTTATACAGCAGGCAGGAGTGGGTCTGCGGCAAACAGTGGGTACTGGTGGGGCCTTTTGACAGTGTCTGGAAGTAGCCCAGAAAAGTGTCAGCGATTGCATACAGTCGGTCCCCAATGTCCACGCACAACACAACCAGAGAGGAAGAGGGGCAGCAGAGCTCCCACAAAGGAAGGGGACCCCAAGGGGGCTGCTGCTGAAATTCTCAGGAGACCAGTTTTTAATTCCCTTTTGCGTTTTTCTCATCTTTTACTGACTGGTCTGCTTTCAATTCTGGGACCCAATGGTTGTGGTGCAATTTCAATCCCTATCTTTTGGAGTTCCCTTGTGATTGGCCCACTCTTTTTTCCTCTCCAAGTTTCTCCCCCTTCTGGTGTTGCTCCCCCATCCCCCTTCCTGATTACCCCTGGAATCTGCTCACACCACTTGTTAGAATTAGGCCTACAGGACGGCTGAAGTTCCTCTAGGACTCCTCACCCGAGGGCCTTATATCGAACTGTACCTGTCTGGGCATTGTTATCCTTGTACATTATAGTTTTCATTAGCCATCTCAATTCCTATGCCCGCTGTTTTGAGCTGCCTAGCCACTTCTAACGCCTCAATATTTTTGGATTACAATGCAATTGCAATATAAGAACACATTAAGAACAAACACCCACATGTTAATAATTTTGGAATATGCTTCTAAATTAATAACTTGTGCATCAGAGAAGAATCACAATAGGAACTGACAGACCTATGCAGTCATGGCCATCCCGGGACTTTCTTCAGTGACCCACTCCAACAAGTGAATAAGTGACAATGTGTTAAGTCCTTGTGGGTGACACAGGGAGGGGCCGTCTGAACAGAGGCGGTGGCCCAGGGACAGGGAAGACAAGGCTTCCCAGTGTTGGGTAAGAAAGGTGAACAGGGTGATGTTGTAATCAAGGTCCCTTAAACAAACCTCTCCCTCCCTGGGCCTCAGTTTCCTCAAATAAGACAGGCCCACCCACTGATTCACCTCCAAGTTTCAGATAGCTGTTTTATTTTTTGTCAACTTAGTTTGAGCCCGTGCCCAGTTTCAATTCCACTTAGCATCATACGGATCAAGACAGATTCTTCCCTCTCATCGCAAAAACCTGTCAAGTCTCTTTCATAATATAATGTCAGGTTTCTCTTCTTATCAGTGAAGACAAATGATGTCTCCTTCCGCCTTCGTGTCACCCCTTGCCTTCCCAAGTTTGCTGCTGAGACAGATGGCTCCTTCCTCGGTCTGCTCACATCTAGATGCTTCTTTGATTAATGAAAGAAACGGAGCGCATCAATTACCACCCAGCCCTCCGGGCGTCGTCCACAGCCGGGTGACATTCCCTCACCAACCTCTCCTACTGGCTCCTCCATCCCTCCAAGATCCTCCCAAACCCTGTGCACCCAGCCCAGGTACATTAGTCAGCTTTTCATGACTGTGACAAAATGCCTGAGATGATAAACTAGAAAAGAGGAAAGGTTTATTTCAGCTCACGGTTTCAGAGGTTTCAGTCCAAGGTTGCTTGGCCCATTACTTGGAGCCTGGAGCAGCACGGAGCATCTTGGCGGGATGTTATGGTTTGGATGCAGAATGTCCCCTGGAAAAGCTCATGTATTGGCAATGCCAAAACGCTCTGAGGCAAAATCACTGGAGCTGAGGCATCTGATCTCATTAGTGGAGAAATCCATTGATGGGTTAAGAATTTGAATGGACTGACTGCGTGGTAAGGTGGGCAGGTGGGGTGTGACTGGTAGGCAGGTCATCGGGGGCACGACCTTGGACTTCTATGTCTCTTGTGTCCTCCCTTTGTTCTCTTTCTGCTTCCAGCCACCATGATGTGAGAGCAATGAGCCTCCACGCACCCTGCAGCTGCGGCCATTTATGCTTCAGAGCAGGCTCCATGGACTGACACCTCTGAAGCCATGAGCCCCAATAAACCTTTCCTCCTCTAGGATGCTCTTGTCAGGTACTTTGTCACAGTGATGGCAACGTTGGCTAAACCATGGGAAAACATGGTAGAGGAGGTTTCCCCCCTCACTGTGGCCAGGAGACAAAGAGAAACAGGAAGAGGCCAGTGTCCCACACTCCCAATGAGCTGGGTTCCTCCCGCTGACCCCACCTCTTAAATGCCCCACCACTCATGGCCTGTCACTCATGGCCTTTGGAGAATATTCCAGATTCAGAGCTGTAGCTCAGGGCTGACTCTCATTCTTGCACCCTGTCCCCATGGCAGAAGACCCCAGGGGACAGACTCTCTATGGTCCTTTCCTCCCAGAATACGGCTCTCCTAATCCTCGCTGCTCCAGCTGCCCTCTGAGGATTTAATTGGATAATTTCTACATTTTATATACAGCAGGCTTTTTCTCCGTGCTCTCAGCGTCCTCCATCCTGGGAGAACCACACACCCCTGCTGATGTGCCCCAGCTTCTCACCAGTGAAAATCATCCCTCTGACTGCAGTCCTACCGCTTGGTAGGAATTCTTCTCAGCCAGATGCAATTTACGTTTTCCATTTTCGGAGACCCAAGAGAGCCTCCTGGAGGCTGAGAGGCCACGGGCAGGGGAGAGGCGCATACTAGCTAAAGGCCCAGCCACTGATGGTCAGCACCGACCTGCAGATGGGGAGCCCTCCTGGACCACCAGCCCCAGCTGGACCACCTCATGGGTGACCCGGGTGAACAGGCAGAAAACCCTCATGCAGAGCCGGTCCACAGGGCTAATATGCACAGATATATAAAGAAATTGGTGAGGACTTTAAGCCAGTAAATTTTGGGGGTGTGGTTGTCAGTTACCCAACAATATCTAACACACTTTCCTTCTTCCAAACAATACAACGTCATGATGATTGGTGGTGGTGATGATGGTGGAAATTTATATTAATTGGGTTCTCCCTCCGTTCCAGGCTCTGTGATGGGCCTGTTTAAAGGTAAACAGACTATTTGGAGCTTAAACAATGTGTAAAGCACTTGTTGTTCTTACAACGACTCTGTGAGTTAAGTACCACCATCCATCCCTGTTTGCTAATGAGGAAATCTAGAACAATCAGGTCCTAGTGTTTGAGAATCTGTCCCAAAGTATGGCAAGACTGAAGAGGGAGACACACCCAGGAGACAGGTAAACCCAAGAGGTTGCTGCTTCACCGGCGGCTGAGCCTTGGCTGGAACTTGGGTGTATGGACTGAGCTTGACGTGACCACAGCCATCTTGGGTTGTAACCACTACGATAGCCCCAGAGGCACCTGGTCTGTCTTCCCTGCACAGTTTCCTGACAAACCATACGCAGACAAAACCATCAGAGTGTGAAACGGAGCTCTATGACCAGACCCTGGCTCCAGGACCACGCCTGACTCTCTCACATTAGATTAATGTAGGTCAGGTACATTTCAGCTAGAAGGAAGCCACTTTCGCCCTGACCCATATGTAAACCCCTCCCTCCGCTGACCCAAACCACGTGGGTCCAACTGGTCCCTCTGCTACCCAGGACCATGCTTCTGCTAGTAAGAACCAATAAACAGCCTTCTGTGTGGTCCTGGGTCTGTCTGCCTCTTTCCTCCCATCCCATAGCATTCACCATAGGTGAATTCTCAGATTTTGGGACTGGGTTGTTCTAGAACATTTGCTATGCTGGCCCCTGCTTTTGTACCCATTGCAGGGCTCACACCATTTCTCTCCTGCCCCTCCCCCCACACCCTGCCTCCTGGGGACCTGTGTGGAGTGGAGGGAGGGAGGCACTAACATGCATCTTCCGAGTGCCCACCGGTTCAGCTGCGTCTTCTCACACCTGCCGGGTGCCCAGTTCCCTTCTGGAAATGAAGGATGCGGATTTCCAGGGCACAGTAGACAAGGCCTCTGTTCTCAGGGTCTAAGAACATGCCAAACACCCTGAACACAGTCTCTTAGGTCATCCTCACACGCCTGGCTGGTCCCCGGCATCACCCATCACAGGCAAGGTGGTCAGAAACAAAGAAACTCACTCGAAATCACAGAGGGACTGGAACTAGGTGGGTGTTGGGGTTTATACCTGGGTTGTCCCCCAAAACCTCATGTGTCAGTAAAGCTGGGGTGTTGAGAGGTGAAGTAATTGAACCCTGAGGGCTTTGACCTCGTCCATGGGCAAATTCATTGATGGATTATTAATTGTAATGGACTTAATTGTAATGGATTTACTAGGTGGTTACTGTTGGCAGGTGTGCACAACTGGCGGAAGGAGGTTACCGGGGATGTGGCCTTGGGGATTATACTTGTCCCTGGTCACCTCTCCCTCTCTCTCTCTCTCTCTCTCTCTCTCTCTCTCTCTCTCTCTCTCTCTCTCTCTTATATCTCTCTCCCTGCTTCCCCACCCTGAGCCAAAACACACCTTTCCTCCTCTAAGCTGTTCTCACCAGGTCTTTTTGTCACAGCAACGCCAAGCTGACTAATACAGTCAACCCGACGCCAGACTTTTCTATTTCACCATGGGGCACCTTCCCCTCCCTACTCCTGGGACATTCTCCCAACTAAAGGCCCTGTTTTCTTCCTTTGTCCTTCTTGGCTCTTGGGTCCAGTCTCAGAAACCTCCTCAACAGTCTGTGTTTATTAACGAGTAGCTCTCAGCTGGGCTGTGAGCACATTTGTAGGATGCCGGACATTTTCCAGGCCCTGGGGAAAGGCCTAGCTCTGGGGATCTCGGGGAGGGGTGGCAGCTGGTGTGAGATAATCGTGGCAGGGGTGTCTTGCAAATGGATGGCAGAGCCCCCACCCCTTTCTGCACACACAGCCCCAGGAAGCAGCAGCAGTCGATGCCAATCAATAGCAGCATCTGCGGTGCCAATCTGGTTTCCGGAGAGCTTAGACAGGGAGCAGAGTAGTCTGGGTTCAAGGCTGGGGACTGGAGGGGGGGGGCAGACTGAGGAGGCTGGAATACTGGATCCGCCAGTCACTGCGGGACTTGGAGAGCGAACCAACTGCTCCAGGCCCCAGTCAGTTTCAACATCTGTGAAATGGGAGATGATACCGACTTCTCGGTGTCACAAAGAAATAAAATGTGGTGGCTGGGTGTGTGTGGGGAGGGCACACCTGTAATCCCAGTACTTGGGAGGCTGAGACAGGAGGATCACAGGTTCAAGGACAGCCTTAGCAATTTGGTGAGACTCTTAGCAACCTAGGGAGATCCTGTTTCAAAACCAAAAAATAAATAAATAAAATAGGGTTAGGGATGTAGTTCAGACGTAGAATGCCCCTGGGTTCTATCCCCAGTACCAAAAATAAAAGATAAAATAAAAGGGCTGGGCTATAGCTTGGAGGTAGGATGTCCCTGGGTTCAATCCCCAGTACCAAAAAGAGAAAAGAGAAAAAGAAAAATTAAACCTGGCAACATGTGTGAAGAGATCCTGAGAGATGCCCAGCGCAGAGCAGGTGGCTGGCGGGGCTTAGATCATGATGATTTACTAATATTAAAATAATGACACCAGAGCCGGGCGTGGTGGCGCACGCTTGTAATCCCAGCATTCGGGAGGCTGAGACCGGAGGATCTGGGTTCGCGGCCAACCTCAGCTACCTAGTGAGGCACTCTGCAACTTAGTGAGACTCGGTTTCAAAATAAAAGAATAAAAAATAGGGCTGGGGGTATAGCTCGGGAGTAGAATGCCCCTGAGTTCAGTCCCCAGTACTGCAAATAAATAAATAAATAAAATAATGACACCAAATATTCAAATGTGCTGTATGCTCCGCCCTGTTCCAAGCCTCGCCACAGTTTATTCCTACTAGTGGAGAGGAAAGGTGCTGCGCTTCCCACCTTATCTCTGGGGAAGTGGAGGCACGGAAGGAGTGAGCAGCCTGCCTATAGCTAGGAAGCAGCTCCAGCAATCGACGGCAGCATCTGTTGCCATGGCCACCATGGCATCCTCCAGAATGCTACGTCACCAACGCACGCTGACTGGGAAGTACTGTTAAGTATCACTGGATATAGTGTGATCCCAATTTCTGTGAAAACCAGGCTGCATAAAGGTAAAGGTCAAGAGGTTGAAAGTAAACTTCTCCCAGTGGCGAAATTACACGTTACTTAACTTTTTGTATTTTCCAAATTTACTCAAATAAATACATATTACTTATTAATATTTTTTGGTACTTGGAATTAAACCCAGAGGCATTCTACCTCTGAGATATACCCCATCCCTTTTTTTGTTGTTGTTTATTTTGAAACAGGGTCTTACTAAGTTGCTGAGGGCCTTGCTAAATTGCTGAGGCTGGTCTCGAACCTGCAATCCTCCTGTCTCAGCCTCCCAAGTACTGGGATTACAGGCATGTGCCATTGCTCCCAGTTTATATTAATTTTTATAAGCGGAAAAAATGTTACTTAAAGCATGCTGTCTGTTGTGCCAAGTTTGGTAAGGCACTTTGGTAGGGCATAGATCATCCAAACTTTCCAGGCAATATCTAGAAAGCTTCCCACTGACCAGGAGCAGGTGCACAGGAAAATGTTTTGCTTCTTTCCTCCCAACACCTGCTGCAATCTCTACGATATCGACTGTCCCCGGGAGGCGCCCCAGTAGGCTCCTTAAACCACTCACATCTGTTCCGAAACCATTCTGAACACAACAGGACCAAACAATACCTTAATGATTTTGTTTCTCGGCACTCACTTGGAAGACGAACCTCTGAGATTTCCCAGAGGCCACATTCGAATCCCCACATTGACTTTTTGGGGTTCCCAGGGGTAGGAGTGGGGCGCCAGCATGCGTGCACATCCAGCCCCAGCAGGTGACATCCGGGACGGCCTGAGGTGCCCCTTCCAGATCATTCCAGGGGGAGTCAGGTGTCAGAGGGAGGCCAGCCTCTGCCCTTCACCCCAGCTGAGTGACCGGGGCGGATTCATAAACCTCACTGTGCCTCAGTTTCCTGATCTGTAACTCGGGATCGTGTTTCTGTCCCTCACGTGGGTGTGGTGGACTTAAACAAGCGCGCCCCTAAGGAGACGCAGGACATGCTTGTGAGCACCTCCACGCAGCTTTAAGACCCCCAGGGCATGGCGGCCAGGCGGAGACCACCTGAAGCACGGCACCGAGACCTGACCGTGCACCTCTCAACTGGGAAAGGTCAGGTCAGTTGGCAGCCACTTCCCCGAGGAAGATCTCCTTACACGGCGAATTGCTTCTGAGTGTAAAGGTGCACACCACAGCTGGGTAGATGTGAGGTCCCACAGACAGCGTGAGTCACCCCCTCCGCACGCACACAATTGGGGGGTGGGGAACCCCTGGCCTCCAGGAGGACTCTACAAGCCAAGCCATGTCTCTGACGTGCTGTGTCACAGCGAAGCAGACACAGCCCCGGGGAGTAAGTCGCAGGATCCACGCTCCGGCCACCCGGAGCATGGCACTGGGTCCTAGAGGGTCCTGGGGAGCTGCCATGGACAGATTCTGCATTACAAAGGCTGGGGCTCCAGCTCTCCTGGGCTTTCCCTGGGGTTCTCCGTGAACCCCACACTGGGGGCCGAGGCCCTTCTTGTCCCCACGGCCTGCTGGAAGGAATGGCCTGTTTATTTTATTTTATTATTATTATCTTTTTTTTTTTTCGGTACTGGGAATTGAACTCAGGGGTATTCTACCTCCGAGCTATCCTCCCAGCCCCATTTTTTGTTCTTTATTTTGAAACAGAGTCTCACTAAGTTGTGGAGGGCCTCACTAGGTAGCTGAGGCTGGCCGCGAACCCGGATCCTCCAGTCTCAGCCTCCCAAATGCTGGGATTGCAAGTGTGTGCCACCACACCCAGCTTATTCTTTATTTTGAAACAGGGTCTCACTAAGTAGCTGAGGCTGGCCACCAACCTGCGATCCTCTGGTCTCAGCCTCCCAAATACTGGGATTACAAACGTGCGCTACCACACCCGGCTCTCCTCTGACTTCTAAAGCGAATCCCGAGGGAAGGCAGTGACAGGTCCCTGACCTCAGCAGGCAGCATACGGAATGACAGCTGGCTTAACAGCTCCATCAATCTGGGGCCATTCACAGCTCAGTTTGGGGTAGACTCCACAGGGACCCAGCAGCTGGGCGGCAGTGCAGCCTGGGTCTCCCGTGCTGTGACCCCAGCCCCTGCAGCCAGCCCCCTCCGGCTCCCCATCCCGTCCTGCTGCTCCCGCTGACGCCGTGCATGCACCTGGCCTCACCCCTTCTCTGAATCCCCGAGATGGAACCAACGTCCTGAGCACCACCTGGGTCTGTCCTCCCGGGTCCCGATCAAATCAAGGCTGCTTTACCTGCCTTCTGCTCTAAAAACCTGAATTGGGAAACTGGGAGCCGTCAGCCTGGCCACCAGGGACCCGTGTGAGTCGGCCGACCTTCACCCTGCCCCAGTCTCCCAGAGACAGTGTCCCCACTAAAGTGTCTCTTCCAGGCACCTGCTCCCTCCATGCCCCAGGATCCTGTCCACACCTCTGCAGCTGCAGTCACGGGATACTGATGTCACCGGTTCACCGGTCCCTTCCTCTGGGAGGGCCCGTGACCACCACAGGGCGGGGCCCACTCCATCTCTGTGACCCAGGAGCAGCACAGAGAGGACGCTCAGTAAGCGTGTCTGCACACACAGCAGGCCGGCTTTGGAGATTAAGTTAACCGAATCACTGAACAGCAGGAGGGGGAAGGTGCCTCTTTCAGGAGTAACGGTGCTGGTAAGAGACGGCGGACTGACGGGAGGGACATCTCCACCTGTGACCACAAGCGGACTCACGGATCTAGGTGTCACCAGCAGAGGCCAACGTCATGAAAAGACACAGCCACACAGGCGTCTCCCAGTGGAAGGACGAGACACACCTTTAGAGGGACCTTGAGCAATACTGCTGAACCTGGGCCACGTTCACACTCTCAACCCAGCAGCCCGCTCACAGGTATATGCTGGAGGGCAGAACAGGCATTATGACGAGGCATAGCCAGCAAGGTCTGCCGGGGAAACCAGCCAGACAGTAACCCAGTTTCTTCTACAGAATGTTGCAAGAAAATCAAAACAGAAGAAGGGAGACTCTGAGATTAAAAGACATAAAGGGTGTGGCACAAGTCTTCACTGATGGATGGATAAGACGGACACAGGGTCTGGGTGCAGGGGAATAGTATTCAGCCCTGAAAAAGCAAAGAAACTCTGAGAACTGGTTCCATGAAGATAAACCTGGAAGACATTCTGTAAGTGCAATCAGCCAGTCACGAAAGGACAAGTCCTGTAGAACTGCTTTCCTATGAGGTCCCTAGAACAATTAAATCCCTAGCAACAGGGAGCAGGATGGTGAGCACCAGGGACTGGGGAGGGCACTGGGGAGCTAGTGTTTTATAAACAGTTTCCATTCAGGAAGATGAAGACATTTCTGGAGATGGAGGGTGTTTTGAGTTGCACAACATTGAGTGTGTTCACCGGTTAAAATGGTGGGTTTTACCTTATATACATTTTACCACAAAAAGACACACCAAGCCAGGTGCAGTGGCACACACGTGTGATCCCAGTACTTGGGAGGCTGAGACAGGAGGATCACAGGTTTTGAGGACAGCCTCAGCAACTTAGTGAGGTCCTCAGCAACTTAGCAACTGTTTCAAAATTTAAAAAAAAATAAAATAAAAAGGGCTAGGGGTGTAGCTTGGAGTTAGAAAACCCCTGGCTGGGTTCAATTCCCAGTACCAGAAGAAAAAAAAAAAAAGACACACAACCAATTAACCACGGTAAGAAGACCTTATTGACCTTATTTAGATCCTGAGTCAAATAAACGAGAAAAATTTTTTCTTAACTGTAAAATTTGTAAGATAATTAGAACCCGAACAGATTGGCTGTTTGATAAAGTCACAGTTGTCGCTTATTTGGGGCGTGATGACAGGATGGCGGCTGTTGGAGAGACGTGTGACTCTGAGGATGCGGTGCCTGGTTTCACGTGGGAGGCCTGGGTGGCGAGGAGGGCGTGGGTGGCCGCGGGATGGTCCCCGAGCTCGTCACTGCGCGTGCGGCTCCCTCCAGAATCCCGCCTTCGCCATCGCTTAACGCGTTTCATATACGACGTTGCGAGGTGAGGTCAGGCCACACGGCTGTCTGACCAGCTGTGTCCTCCGGGAGGGACTTCCAGCTCCTCCAGCAGGCCGGGGACAAAGGCCCCTCACATCAGAGCCCCTCGGCCCCGTCCCTCCCCTCCCCAGGGTCATCCGCCCAGCACTCATCAGGCCTCGAAACCGCGCTTTAGATGAGCTTGTTTGCACGCTTCTCTTCCTCGTGAGGGGCTCAGGCTGCACCTCCTGCTGGGCCCTGGGAGATGCTCAGTAAGTACAGACACAGGAATGAATGAATGCCGAATGAATGAATTAATGAATGAATTAATGAATGAATGAATGCATGAGCGAGCCACCCATAAAATCAAGGCGTAACCAGTGCCCTCCAGGTCAACGTGAGTGTGTTAGATGAGGGCCCAGAGCAGTTGCTCTCAGCCCAGCCCCGAGCCCCAGGCAGCCCGGGCTTTTTCTGTGTTGTCTACCCAGGTCCTGAGGTCCAGCCCGAGGGTGGGTAAAGGGCTCGGGACGAAACCCAGAAGGGCCGGGCGGGCCCTGTGCAGGGCACCATTCCTTGTCTAGGAGGAGAACAGGGTGGGACCTCAGCCCCTGTGCCCTTGGGCCAAATGCCTTGCTCAACAGAGCCGGGACAACCAGACAAGGCGGCCTTGGCGGAGCGGGCAGCAGGCCTGACAGGGAGCCTCCCGGCCCCGCACAGGCGTGCTGCCACCTTGTTCTGCCTCCTTCACCAGAGGTCACCCGCATACGTGGGACCTCGGCTCGTGTCCAGGGAATGGACTTGTCAGTACGGAGAGGGAGTGGCCTCTCTGGATGGCCGGGGTTCACCCACCAGCTTCCGTGTGGGGGTGGGGCGGGGAGGACTGCCCTGGGGTCTGGTCCAGTGGCAGCACCCCCCTCCCCCCAACACATGACCTCTCTCTCCAGCCTCCCACCTTTTTCAGGTGCTAAATTGCTCTCCTGGCCTCCAAGTTGGGCCCTGGAGGGCTCGGGGGACCCTGGGGAGCACTTCGCTGGGGTGTGAACAGGAGGGAGGATTGAGGGGAAGAGCGGATGAGCTGCAGGCAGCCGGCCTGGCCTGGTGACCAGCCTCCGCTCAGCTCTGCCATCGGGTGCTGGAGGGATGCGGCTGCGGAGGGCTTGGTTGGGCTCCCTGTGCTCCAAGATCCAGTAGTTTTTAAAAGTCTCAAATGAGCCAGTTGCGGTGTTACACACCTATAACCCTACTACTTAGGAAGCTGAGACAGGAGGATTGCAGGTTTGTGGCCAGCCTCAGCAACATAGTGAGGCCCTCTGCAACTTAGAAAATAAGAAAGAAAATACGGCTGGGCCGGGCGTGGTGGCGCATGCTTGTAATCCCAGCATTTGGGAGGCTGAGACCGGAGGATCCGGGTTCGAGGCCAGCCTCAGCTACCTAGTGAGGCACTCTGCAACTTAGTGAGCCTCGGTTTCAAAATAAAGAATAAAAAATAAGGCTGAGGACATAGCTCGGAAGTAGAATGCCCCTGAGTTCAATCCCCAGTACCACAAAAAAAAAAAAAGAAAGAAAATAGGGCTGGGAGTGTAGCTCAGAGATAGAATGCCCCTGGGTTCCATATCCCTAGTACCACAAATAAATAAAATAAAACAAAAGTCTCAAATGAGGCAAACAGCATTGGCCCAAGCAGCTGAAGCAAGAATTCTTTCAGACCAATGTGGGCATTCAAGAAAGGGCAGGCACCAGTTGAGCCCCCCTCTGAAAGGGGAGTGACCCTCAAATCCAAGAGAAAGTGTCTTGGCGATGGCCTGGAACCCCGGCTGGCAGGAACCAGGCAGAGTTTCTGCTCCTGCCTGTCACAGAAGCTCTCTTCCAGGCCACCATGAGCTGACAGCCATTCTCCTCCTCTGCCATGTCCTGAGTCCCCGTCTCCAGCCACTCTGCTCTGGAGCTGGCCACCCATGGACTGAACCTCGGAAAGCATGAGCCAAATAAACCTTTCCTCATCTAAGTTGTGTTCGTCAGGTATTCTACTCATCACAAAGGGAATGCTGTCTGAACACCTAGCAAAACTCTAAGCAATTAATAACAAAGCAGGCAGTGCTGAGGAGGGATCTCACTGCGAGTCCGCGCCTGATAACGAGAACTAGCAAAGAAGTCTCGGCCCAAGCCTCTGCCTCACACAGGGGCTACTGCAACTCTACGCTAAGATACTTCTGCAAGGACCTCTGCCCAGCAACTGTCCCTTCAGTCTCAGACGCACCCCACCCTGGCTGTTGGTCCTTGCAGCCAAGAAGCTGTATCAAAACAACTTGCAGAGCCGGGTGTGGTGGTGCAGGCTGAGACCGGAGGATCCGGGTTCATGGCCAGCCTCAGCTACTTAGTGAGGCTCTCCACAACTTAGTGAGACCCTGTTTCAAAATAAAGAATAAAAAATAGGTCTGGGGATGTAGCTTGGAGGTAGAATGCCCCTGAGTTTGATCCCCAGTATCACAAACAGAAGAAAAAAAAAAAAGAAAGAAAAGAAAACAAACAACTTGCACAATTCTCTTTGTTTTGCCTTTAACCACGTCTCCTGTCCCGGCCTCCTTGAATACACAAGCAGTGAGCTCCTGGCACAGTGCTCTGGCGCTCCCAGACAAACTCACTGAACCGTGCAGAATCTCTCTGTTGTTGAAGTTGAAAACGAACATCCATCTCCCAAACTCAGGCGCCTTCTGAGTGGGGGGCCCGCCTGGGATTCTAAAGTGATTCAGCTCAGCACAGGCGGGTGCTGACGGCGCCAGGGGTCACGAGAACCCCACACGCTCTGCAAGCAGGTGTGGGAGCTCTACCTCTCCAGCCCACCCCAGGGACCTGGAGCGAGCGCCCTGCGACCCGCCTCAGCCCCCCACCTGTCCGCGCAGGTGCTCAGGGAAGCGGCTGAGCAGTAGGCTCGGCCTCTGCTGATCTAGCAAAATGCCTCCCAGAAACGCAGGCAGATTCAGGCCTCAGGGAGCTGGCCGCAAGGGACACCTTCCCTGCTGGCCGGGCGCCAAACCAGCCCCCTCAGCCAACGTGTGGAGAGCCCGGCGGGCCCCCGAGTGGCGCAGGGGAGGGGCACACTTACCTCCTGGCTCCCGGCTCCCGGGGAAGTCCTCCGTGATCGCGTGCTGACAGCCCAGTGACAAATTGTTTTCTGCCACAGCCGCAGGGCTGGCCCATCTGGCCAGCCTCTCGAGGTTTCGGGGTCACTCAGTGCGGTGTTCTGCTGTGTCCTGCAAGCCAAGTTCCTGTCAAGTTCCTGCCTGGCCCTGTCTGTCGGCCTCCCAGGCAGGCCCTGTCCCTGCCCCAGGCATCTGACAACTTCCGGGCCACAGACCAGCTGAGGAGACCACCGGGCACTGCCCCTCCCGCTGCAAAGTGTCCAAGGGGTCAGACCCCAAATGGGCCAACCCCAGGCGGGAATTCAGCTGGTGTAATGCACAGCTTCTGGCTGGGGCACTTGATTAATTATGGAACCATCGGGTCGGGTGTGAGATCGCTCCGGCTTCCTTTAATGAATTTTGCTGAGTGGCATTCCAAGGAAGCCAGGAGGGGAGCGAGCAGAGGCAGGCCGGAGGAGGAGGTGACCCAAGGCCCTGACATCCGAGCCATGGAGTGTCTCAGAGATCAGAAACCATAAAAATTTAAAAAGCGATCACAACCGTTGCTTTTCAATCCAGGGACTCCATTGGGTGGTCGCAGGGCTGCAGAGATCCCAGGGGTCCCCAAAGAGCAAGATGGAGAGCATCTTCTTTATTTCTCTCTCCCCAGCACCTGCACCAGGACCGGGGTGCACCATTAAGACTCACTGAAGACGCGGATCCGCTGCTGAATCAGTCCTGGAGTCTGTGGCCAGTGACCCTGATTGCTCACAAAACCCACAAGTGAACTTAAAACTGCAGGCACTCATGGCTTATGTCCCAACAGGTCCCCTGTTTTCCTGGAAATCAAACCCAGCGGCTTCTGGAATCGTGACATGAAATGTTAACATGGCCGGTGGGGGGAGGAGACTGGAATGACAAAAGAAGAGGTGAAAGGCGTTGAAACAGATCTGCATTACAGATGCGGAAAGGCAGTAGATCTTCACGCCTCGCCTGCTTCCTGGAAGTCCTCTGCTTCTCTCCTCCTGGTCCTGGTCTGTTCTGCCCTTACCAAAGAACAACCCTTCCAGGAGGGAATGAAGGTGGGCAGGCAGCTCTGGCCTTTCCCCCAAGCCTCTCCCTGGCCCCTTCCGCAGAGCAAGATGGCACCTGGATGTGGGACCTGCGGTCCAGGCCCCGGGTCTCTTTCTGGGCAGCCGGCCCCAGCATACTGGTGTTCTTTCTCCATGGTTCCCCCAGGGCCGGGGCCTGGGTCTCTGTTCTAGAGGCAGGAATGCTGGCTGCTGTAGCTGGGGCTTGGTGAGGGGCCGCTTCCCCTCTGACCAGGACCCCCTCCCCGCACCACGCATGTGTAGAATGCTTTGTTAGGCCCCAAGACTCGTCTGGTTGTTCCTTTGTGGCTGATTCCTTCTTCCTGTAGACGAGACCCTTCGCCTGCCCACCTCTCCGGGCACGAGCATCAGTCGACTGTGGGAGGGTTGGTTGTGAGTTCTCAGGCAGGGACCAGCGCTGACTCTTATCTTTCACCCTCCACACAGCCCTGCCTGACACTGCGGTCAGTATCAACAACGGCTTTGGGGTGAACGGGCCAATCAGAACGTTCTGATTGGTTTTAAGGTTTTCCCATGTAAAATATAGAATTACTTATATTAGGCATTTCGTTTAGTAGACCAGAATCTCTTAAATCACAGAGAGGAGCCCAGGGGCAGGACAATGAAGTTATTCTCTGTCGCTGGTACTTTAGGAGCTACCAGACCAGACTGGGCCCCTCCCTTCTGCACTGCTGATACCTGGGCTGGGTCATTCTTTGTCCTGGAGACTGTCCCGTGTGCCAGAGGACGTTCTGCGACTCCCCTGCCCTCTGCCTGCCAGCAACGATCACTAAACATCCCCAGACACAGCCACTTTGCTCTGAAGGGGTGACACCGTGCCCTGCCGAGAAGCTGGGACCAGTTGGGTAAGTCTGAGGACAGTAGATATTTCCATGCTGCTGTGGCGTTCACAAAAGCCAAACTCCTCTCCCTCCTGGGGGATTTGCAAGGTACGGTCTGTGTTTTTCCCCAGCCCTGACAGCCGGCACAAATCCCCAAGCCAAAGGCAAAACCACTTGCTACTAAGTGAGGGCTTTGATTGCTACCAATTCCTTAAAGCACTCTCCGAAGGTTCTGCTTCAAATATTTATGGGGTCTGTGAAACGGCTCTGGAGAACAAGCGGTCCTATTAAATTGATAACTCCAGCGGTGATTTATTGACCCAGGAGTTGCTGCAAATGCTTTGTCTGAGTTCTTGGTAAAAAGCCAGGATCCTTGCAGGGCTCCGGAGCTCGGAGGAGGGCAGGAGGCTGTCGTCTTGGAGGGCAGGTCGGGGCTCTCCACCTGGTCCAGGATCCAGAGAGCACCCCGAGGGTGGAGGAAGCTGGGGGGAGAGCACAGGGAGCCGTTTTCTGCTTCTGCACATTTATTAAAGGCCCCGAGCACACAGGTCACCCAAAGGAGAGCCGGCAAAGGCAAGGGACAGAAGCATTCCTGTGCCTGGCACCCGAAGTCCCCTGGCCATCGCTGGCTTCCTGCTATTACAGTTCCAATACCCTGTCACACCGGGTTATGGGTAAAGGAGCTGGGACTGGGGGGCGGGGCAGTCAGGCTGTCACACCTCGCCAACCACCAGGTGCCTGACAATACAATCACTGCTGGCTGTCCCCAGAGTGGACCTGCTCCAGAGAGTTCCTGATAAGAGATAAGTCCTCCCACTGAAGGGCTATCCAGCCCCCCCAGGGCTCTGCCGCACCATTGCACGCCTTCCTCCAGGTACCTTACCTAAATGCAGGTGGGGAGTCACGCAGCTAAGAGCAGGGGAGGGATTTGGGCTCCCTCCACCTGGGGTGACGGAGAACCCCGCCCATAACCCGTCTTCTCCAGGGCCAGATACTTTCTTAAACCTCAAAGCACCCGGATGCCACCCGCCTGAAGGGCTTTGCAACTGCGGAGCATGCGCAGACCGCCAAGCCCACAGGTTTTAACGCAGGGGCAGATGGGAACCTTTCCAACAAGGTGGAAACAGCGCAGGCGCACTAAGCTGCAGCGCAAAGTAGCAGGGACTGCCTGGGTAGACATAAAACATGAGGAAGGTTTTCAGAAGAGATGTAAAGCTCCCCACGTGGAGGACGCCATTGCCTTTCCCACTCTGAAACAGGCCGCTCCAAGACTGTCTCTGTCTGTCTGTCTGTCTGTCTCTCTCTGTCTCCCTCTCTCTTTCTCTTTCTCTCTCCCTTCTAACACGACCTCCTCGCTTAACACCATACACTCACTTTGCTAAATAAATCTTCTGTGCTTATCCTATCCATGTTGCTAATGAAATCTTTCTTTCGGGAGGACAAAAATAACCAAAATCGCCACTCAGTAATAACACAGGTGGCTGCAGGGTGGCTGTCTCAGCGTCCACCTCTGGGCCGTCTGATGATAAACGCCCCTGTGTCCACGCATCCCCGCCAGCCGTGTGACTACGCGTGCGACAGCGCATCTCAGCCACTGGGCACCTTCCTTCCCGAAGTGACAGGAGGCCCTGGCTCAGCACACCCTCGCAGGCCGCCTTCCAGGCCCTCTCACAGGGGGGCCGCATGTCTGCGCTCACTCATTCACTAGGAGAATGGAACGGGCTCCTCCACCGTCCCAGCGGGCAGCGCCCAGCACAGCTTCCGTGCCCAGCGAGGAAGAGTAGGGAACGGTGACTTCTGAGCCTCCCCAGGAGCCACCCCGGCATTCCCGCCCTCAGCTTGCACCCAACCTTGGGCACAGGCACAGAAATGTGCGATTACTCCACAGGGTTAGAGGGAAGAGGGGACCACACAGATGTCCACGGAGCGACCAGGAGCTGGGGACCCCGCAGAGGGGACCGTTTCCCAGCTGGGCTTTCAGGGACCAGCCAGATTCACATGTTAACTGAAGGTCATTTCTGGCAGAGTGCTGTGCACGGGTCGGAATCACCAACTTCAGAAGTCTGTGCTTTATCTCATACTGATAATAATAGTTTAAACCATAGGGCACTACTGCTTCTGTAGGGAAAGTGTGGTGCAGTACTGGTAATTTCACATGGTGTAGTTTCCTATAAGGATGAACGTTTACTGAACTCTTATGATGGATGGGTCAGGCCTCGTTTTAAGCAAACTGCGCATGTTGATTCATTTAATATTTGCAAGAGAAGAACCATAAAGAGAAATCATTACCCCCAAAACAGACGAAGAAGAGGCCCCAGGAAGTTAAGTGACTTGCCCCAGGCCCTGTGCCGGTATTGGGGAATTCCCTCCGGTATTTATTTCCAATAAAAATGTAAAAGGCGGCCAAACCCTGGGTGCTGCACAAGTACTCAGACAGGCAAGGAAAAAAAAAAACCCAACAGCTTTGCCTGTTATACTTCAGAAACGCCCCCCCCCTTCTCCCTTGCCCTGATTAAGAATGTAGAGGCAATTAGAGCTTTTAGCCTTCAAAATATCTATATGCAATTAAGTGCCCTAAGATCACAAGCAGCTCTGCCTGGGCCATCTGAAAAGCTATAGAGATAGCAAGAACCTTAGGCTCTGCTCTGAGAGATTACCCGCCACTACATTGACTGTAAGGAGTGCCTCTGTTTCCCTACTTTTCTCCGTGACCCAGCCTTGATATGCAGGATGTAAGCTCCGTATGTTACTTCATAGCACCGACAAGTAATGAGCAACCAACACAGTAGAGGTAGAAGAAAAGATACCCTTACACTTAACGAGCACACTGATCAGAGAGAAGATAATACCACCTGCCTAAAATGAGTTGCTAGCCCGTTGTCTTGGGAACGCTGATAAGAACACCCCAATTAAAAAAAAAAAAAAAAACTTTATTTATGGGCTGGGGTCTGAAGGGAGGGACAGTTCCATTTTGAGGGCTCTCCAGTGTATCTCTCAGACACACTGCTTTTCTTTTCTGCCCTATTTCTTACTGGCTTTGCAATAAAGATTTACTTAAGCTATAACCGAGCTGTCTGTTAGTTCTTGATCAATTTCCCAATTCAACATAGATCTCTTGGAATCGAGGCAAAGAGCCTGCTACACCATTACACCCGTAACAGCCACGTGGCTGAGGAAGCGGAGCTAAGACGCCCACCCAGGTCATGGGACTCCTGAGCGGCGGCGTTCCCCACTGCGGTCCCTCACGAAAGCGGGGTGCAGCCGTGAGTCCCAAGCAGAAGAGTGACAGGAACAGGCTGTTGAGCCTAAAAAGGGCTAAACATTCTTTCCACCGATAAAGGTTTTCCAGCCTATTCAGTTATTCAGGATTGTGTGTGTGTGTGTGTGTGTGTGTGTGTGTGTGTGTGTGTTCCTAGCAACCCCCTCCTTTCTCTTTTTCTCTAAGCTCAACCATATTCTAATACAACTATGACCTGTGTGACAAGTTTAGTTACTGCCCTTCAAAACTCCATGACCTCATTTTGCTTGTAGGTTCCCTGATCCCCTGGCATAGTTATTACCACGGCCGTTCTCACCGGGACGCCCTTCCCCAAGCCAGCCTGGCACTCGTGGCTCGCAATCTGTTTCTGCCCAGGGCAGGGAGCTCCGTTGCCAGATGCCCGTGACAATCAGGACTCAGATTTGCAGCAAAAGGCAACGCTGGGAACCAAAGGAGATGCTCATGACCTTCAAGAGAGAGAGCCCGCCTCAAATTATGCCCACAGGTGTTGCCGAAGGCTCCTGTGGGCCAGGCCCTGAGCAAGCATGGGACGAAAACATGTGAACAGACATCTGTCACTTGCCACCAAAGAGCAAAAGTCCCCTGGAAACAATCTGCATCACAAGGTTCCATCCAGGGTCAATCCACGCTGGCACCGCTGGCCGGAAGGGTGTCACAGAACGGCCAAGAAACCTGGAGCCCTCGGGCACTAAGTTGCACTGGGGTCTCCACTCGTTCCCTGTACGGTCCCTATATCCTCGAATGTTCTACTATCGATTTCTGCCCAGGATCAGTGGGAGCAGACGTTTCTGGTTTGTTTCTCACTCTGAGCTCCAGAGGGGAAGTTTGGGAGGCAGGAAGGACGTGTCACACAGTGGTCAAAGCTCTGGGCCAGGGCGCCTGGGTTGAGGCCCCAGCTCTGCCGCTTCCTATCGGTGTGACCTGGCCAGGCTGTTCACCTCCTCTGGGCGGCACCTCTTCTCAGGGACACAGGGGGCTCATGTCTGTTTTGTGCACAGGGCCCCCGGTCACCTTCTAGACTCCTCTCTGCTTCCTCAGGCTTTGAGCTCTGGCCAAATCCACTTGCCTGTGGTTCCCCATCTTTGCAAGTATTTCCTCTATATATAGCGCCTTTTACCCGGTTGCAATGACACAGGTCAAATCAAGGCAGAGGCGACTTTCTAGGAGAAGATCAAAGCTGGAAAGGAGTTCTGATTGTTTGATAGCAAGTCTAATTAAGAAGGAAATCCACCAGCCAGAAAGAAAGAAGTGTAGGAAGATCAGGAACATCAGCCGTCAGTTTTGAACACCTCTCTTAGGCCCAGAACGATAATAAATAATGAAGTGTGTGAGTTCATTGAATTGTTCCAACAACCCTGAGAAATATTGTCGTCTTCATTTTTTAGATAAAAACTCAATACAACCACGGAGGCAGGAAAGATGCTACAGGAATAAGAGATGGGAAAATAATAGTAGGTTGAAACAAAATAAGTAAGATCCAGCAGCATGCAGTTTTGCTTAACCAATCTGCATCCCATTTTATAGATGAGGAGAGGGCTGTAAATGTCACTCTGAATTAACAGGGGGCAGGGCCTGGATTTGAACTCAGGTCTTCCAGACCCCATGGCTCATAAGTTAAATAAGTTTTGCCTGGGAGCTAGCAGCGTGCCCTCTGGCAATACCTGATTAGGGTATTTTGGACCAAACCTGCAAAAAGTACAACTAGAAAATCTGGACACAATGTAACAAAACATTGGTTTGAAATCACCCAGGAGCACCAAGGCTGTGAGGATTTGAGGAACTGAAATTGACAGCAGGCGAGAAGCAAGCAGGGCAGTGGGCACCCTGTCTCCCCTCAAGGTGAAGGCAGAGTTGGATGGTGGAGACAGGCAGCCAGGGGGGCTGAGAAGCACCCTGTGGGTCCAACCAGCGACCAGGGAGAGGGCTGTGATGACACCAGAGGCTGTCGTGCCCTAGGAGTAAGAAAGGAGACATTGGGCATGGCTCCTCAGGACCCGGATGAATCCCGGAATCAGTCCTGGTGCAAGGAGAAGCCTGCAGGGCCAGCCTTGCCTGAGCAAAGGGACGTCCTCGCCAGGTGGTGACACAGTCAGCCGGAGCCTCCAAGGAGGTCTTCAGGTTTCCATACATGATGCCTAGCACTCAATAGAAAATAACAAGACACAAAGCGCACTGATGGGGTTGAGCCTGGATTGACTGCTAATGAGGGCAGTATTGATTGCTAATAAGAACAAGCTTTTATACTTAGGCAGCACAATAAAATCCTTTTCTCTGTCTCTAAGTTGTGAGCCAAGAGCTGCAGCCAAGGTTGACTTTGCTCAGCTAAAAGTCGGCTATTAGCCCAGCTGAACCCTGAATGCTGAATTTACAGACACCTGCACTTAGGAAAGACTTATGCAGATTACCACAATAGTTTAAAGTTAAAAGATGAAAAAACAAGCTATGTTAACCTAATATTAATTACTAACAACACAAAATAGTTACAGCCCCCAAACCTCCATACTTTAAAAGACTATATTCCTGTGTCTTTCTTTTCTTTATTATAAAACAAGTTTTCAACATAAAAAAGTAACTTCTAGCAGATAGAGATAAGGAGAAGCTGAGAAGTCACCAAGGACATAGGTGAATAATACATGCTTTAAACTTTATGAGTAAAAATAAAACAAAGAACAAAAGCGGGCTTCTGCCATGCAGCCCCCTGGCTTTGCTAACCAAGTAACACATTTTGATCAGTGATGGCAGACCTTTCTATCCATGTAAGATTAAACAAAGAAGGCCAACAGAAAAGGCTTACGCAGCAGAGATAACTGGCGGTCTGCACCTGCTTTTGATGGGGAACAAGACTATTGACTAAGCAGGGTGGGAAAAAGGAAATAATGAATTCTTATAGAAAATGTATGTGTTCAAAGACCTCGGTCCCTTATTTTCAAGACACTCCACTACATCGCCTCTGATGTAGAGCTTTAGTTGCTCCCTGTAATAGTAAAACTTTACTTAAGCTTGCAGCAGTGCAGTTCGGGCTATTTTTTCCTAAACTAGATAGGAACAAGGACCCATGGCGACATCCCAAACTGTTACAACACGATTTGATCAAAACCAAAAATTTAAAAATAAATGGTAGAAAGAGTCCAGGATGGGAAGCCAGCAGCCACTGGGGAATTGGTTAGGTGCTACCTTTTGACCTAGTGGTGGCTTTATGGGGGCAGCGATTTGGATAATGGATTGAACGCTAAGCCTAGGACTGCTGTGTGTGCGAGACTTGCAATAAAAATAATAGAAAATTAGGTGATGGTCCCCCTCTCACCTTTGGAGAACTCGGTGCAGATGTCAGCGCTGCCCACCCAGCCTCAGGAGCAGGCCAGGACCCTGATCCCGGCGTGCTTTGGGGCTCTTCGTCCATCTGGGAATTCAGCAGATATTCCTGAGCTGGAAGGGAAGATTCTCAGTCAAGTCTCATCCCAGGAGCCTGTTCTTAAGTTCAACAGTCTCTGAGCCTTGAATGACCTTTGTCATTCTCTTGCCGTCCCAGACCCCACAACCTGTGACAGAGGCCTGGCAGGTGCCTCTGGACTTTGAGTGGCACCCCTCCATGACGCCGTCAGGGTCTCAGGGCCTGCCTCACCTTCCCCTGCTGGCTCCACAGGGGCCACCACCATGCCCCCAGACACCTGCACAGGTGAGTAATTCAGTTCAGTGCACTTCCCTCCTTGCAAGGTGAGGAAGCTGAGCCCAGAGAAGGGAAGGGACCTGCTTGAGGTCAGGGAAAGTTAGGAGCATTGCTGGGACCAGCTAGAATCTAGATCTCTTTAACTGTGAAGACGGGAACCAACTCCAGCAGTAGGGACAGAAGATGAAGGCACAGAAGGGTAGCCCTTTCCCATCAGTTAAGACTGAAAAGAGGCTTTCCTGTGTCCCTACACCCTGCTATGTGCCAGGCACTGTCCAGGAAAGTCACAATAGTCTCCTGGTAGGAATAAGAGTCAGTGGCTCAGAGAGGTTAATTAACTCATTCAAGGTCACACAGCTGGCAAGAATGGAATCTAATTATAAGAACCACTAGATGAACAGCTCCCAAGAAAGCTCGGTCTTAAAGGTAACATCACCCCTGATCACCTGCTAGAATGCAACCCTAAACAAGTCCTCAGAAAGCGGTTCCCTTCCCCTCTAACGGTCTGAACTTAACAGTGGACAGTTTCCACCCTGGCCCACCGACCCAGCTCATGCTGCTAGTAAGGACTCTGAAGGTCTAGGTCAGGTAGCATCTTAATTTTTTGTTTGTTTTTAATATTTTTTTTAGAATTGAACCCAGGGGCATTTTACCTCAGAGCTATACCCCCAGCCCTGTTATTTTTTTTTTAATTTTGAAACAGGGTCTCCCTAAGTTTTTGTGGGTCTCACTGAGTTGCTAAGGCTGGCCTTGAACCTGCAATCCTCCTGTCTCAGCTTCCCAAGTATTGGTATTACAAGTGTGCACCACCATGCCTGGTTCTTAATTTCTGTTTGGATAATGAAAATAACAGGACAACAAAAATCACTCGTGTTACCCTCTCTCTGAACAACCACAGTTAGCATTTTTCTCTCCTAAGCCTAAGTTGCTAGTCACATCTAAGTGTATGTGTATATTTTATAACTGTAATTATATGAAATATTCCATGTTCTATCTTTTTTAATCCAGTAGAGTAGCATAATTCCTATGCTGTTAATATTGAGAGTCCAGCATGAATGTCTCCCCATGGAGATGTTTCAGACGCAGGATTGTTTGCTTGAGATGAATTTCTAGGGCTAAGGAATGAGATAGCACTTATCATTAAAACACGAGACTAAGGAATTTGAACCGTTTTGTAGTTTTCCAGTGTGTGCTCTGTAAGTTGTGAAATGAGAAGGCAGAGCCAAGTGTCAAACGGAGAGAGAGAAAGCGGTTCCCTTCCCCTCTAACGGTCTGAACTTAACAGTGGACAGTTTCCACCCTGGCCCACCCGGCCCAAACACGCAGACTGCTTCTCACTGAAAAACCACACTGACCTTTCCGAACTCCTGGCCCTTCGGAGCTGACGTCCAGGCTGCAGTTTGTCTGGAAGAAAAGACACACCCACAGTTATCCGGGGTGGCACGAGACAGACAGCAGCTTTGTTCAGAGCCTGAGACGGGGCCAGAGCAGGACCACCCCCCAGAACACAGAATGAAGTGTGTTCTCTGGCTAGATCGGCTGGATCAGTGCTTGGGAAGACACGGCTGGGGCCTCTCTCCCTCCTGGGCCAGCACCCTCAAAGGAGGCCGGGACTCGGCTTTGCTCTTCATGGAAACGAGCAAGGAAAATGGTTCTATTTCCTCTACTCACACCCCCAACAGAGACTGCAACACGCGTGTTTTAGAAAGTGCTGTTCAAAGACTTTATTTTTGGTACTGAGGATTGAACTCAGGGGCATTCTGTCTCCAAGCTATAACCCTCAGGCCTTTTTATTTTGTATTTGAAACAGAGTCTCACTAAATTGCTAAGGGCCTAAGTTGCTGAGGCTGGCCTCAAACCTATGATTCTACTGTCTCAGCTTCCTAAGGACTGGGATTACAGATGTGTGCCAACACACCCAGAAAAAAATGGTTTTTTTTTTTTTTTTTTTTTTTTGCGGTACTGGGGATTGAACTCAGGGTCATTCTACCTCTGAGCTATACCCCCAGCCCCATTTTTTATTCTTTATTTTGAAACCGAGTCTCACTAAGTTGCCGAGTGCCTCACTAGGTAGCTGAGGCTGGCTGCGAACCTGGATCCTCCGGTCTCAGCCTCCCGAATGCTGGGATTACAAGCGTGCGCCACCACGCCCAGCTAGAAAAAAATGTTTTTAATGAGGGCATCTGGTGCCCCAACACCTTCCTGGGCCCCTGATTTGTTGCTTAATAGGGCTGAGCCCGCGTCCACCACTTGTGCCCTGCTGCGATAGTGTTCTGCTGGTCCCCAATCACACCAGGTCTATAAGAAGAAGGAGGCAATGGTCTCGAAACGAGGTGGCCCAGGGGCCCCAGTGAGTGAAAAGAACAATAACCAGGTCTTGCAGGCAGATCGGAGTTGATGGGCGAGCAGCAGCCAGGATCCTGCTTCTGGGGCGTTTGCGGTGGGCCAGGGCCCTGCAGGAGCGACCCCTGGACTGCCCTCTTTTGAGCTCCACCTCAACACCTTCTGGGGTGCCCTCGAGAGTTAGCCTAGCTCATCCCCCATGCCTGGAAGCCCCACTCCCTCTTTCTTTCTCTGGCAAACTTCTACATGAACATCAAGACCTAATTCAAATGGCCCTCCCCTGAGAAGTCCCCCTGCTTGCTCCCGGCAGATGCGGCCACCTGCCTTCCGTGCTTCGCAGAGCCCGCTGCACGGTGACTCTGTAAGACAGAGCGAGTGCGGCTGATCCCCAGGGGCATGACTAGCTGTCTTCTGATAACACCTCAACCCCACCAATGCTTTGGGGGAACCTTGTGTCCCAGGCACAAGCCTGCTCTTCTACCCTCTTCAAGTACAGATGGTCCCTGGCTTGTGACGGTTCAAATCACTGTGGAATCTTGAATTTGGATCTTTTCCTGAGCTATGGCAATACACAACCCGTACGACATTCATCCGGATTCTGGGCAGCCTGGCGAGTCCCGGCTCCCCGTCGGCCACAGCATCACGAGGGAACTGACCGGCAGCCATGGTGCTGTGCAGCTGAGCCATGTCCGGCGGGTAATGGGCTTCCTGGTGCAGAACGCTCACAGGTGGAGGAGCTGCGGCCCTCTGACCTCCCAGGGACCCTGCGGTGGCCCCCAGCACAGGACCTTTGCACGTGCAGGTCACAGCCTTGGGGACCTTCCGTCTATCCCTCCAGCTCCTAACCCCGCCCCACTCTGGTCCTTCCTGACCTCATCTGTCCTCCTCCTGTGGAAGCGCGTCCGCCCTCTGCTCTGCTGGTGCTCCAAGCCAGCGCTTTCCCGGGCTGGGCTAGAGCCAGCACCTTCTTATGACGTGGTGACGACTCCTGGGTGGGAATGAGGTTTCTTTTGATTTCACCTCGTCGCAGAGAAACTACAAACGCATTAAGGTGACTTCCCCAGATGTGGGTGCAGGGTCCTCGTCTCCCTCCTTCTCTGGCGCCTGGCATTCTCAGGCTGACCCGGCTCTGCAGTTTACGGGTTCTGTGGCTGTGGCTGTGGCCGGATTGGCCAGCCCTCCCCACCTCACCTGTGCCCCCGAGGGATGGAACTCCTGCACCCCTCCTGCACCCCTCCTGCACCCCTCGAAGGTCCTGCGGATGAAGCCAGCCGTGTCTCCTAAGCCCTGGATTCAGAGCAGGAGACAAGGTTCGCCCTCACCCTCCACTCCCCCTCCCCTCCCCACCTGAACTTTTGGGGGATTATTCTAAACTTCACAGGACACAGATGCTAAAGAGAAAATAATTGCCTGGGTCCTTGGAGGCCAGGTTGGGCCGCTGCTTTAATGAATCCGGGGAGTTGAGGGCTTTGGGGGCTCGCTCTTCAATTGCCCGAGTTTCCGCGTCCTCTTTCAGGTGGGGTTCTGCTTCTTGGGCCCACACGTGGATGTAGCTCGCGTTGATTGGTACCCAGAGGAAAACAAGGTGCTTCCGGGAGGTGGGGGGAGGAGGGAGAGCAGGTGGGCAGCTTCCCGGCCAGGTAATCTGCATCTTTGCATGTGCGGGGGACCCCACCGAGAGTAGTCAAGGCCCCCTTGCTCCCCCAGAGAGTGAAGCTTTGGTTTTGCTTGGAGGTCTCCAAAATTTGTTGGGTGCTGGTGACACGGTGCTACACCGGGCGTTTGGCACGGGGTCTTGGAATCGGGGAACCTTCCTATGTAGGTGATTCTGGGTCGGATCACTACCAGCTTCTCCGACAGAGCTTTCTTCCGCCCTGGACGGTGTCTGTGAGGTGGGGGCAGGGCAGGCACCACCACAGGAACCAGTGTCACCTCCCAGGTGGGCGGCACCTCCTCCGCTCGCTTCTTGGGAACCCAGGCTCCTGCCTCTAAGGTCACAGGAGGGTCTGCATGACCAAGCAGAAAGGACTCATTTCTGGCTTGGGAATGTCAACCCCTTAGGTCTAAGCAAAAGCCACAAAAACTAAGTCCCCTGGGGCGAGGCGGGGGGGGGGGGGACAGGAGAGCACCTACAGGGGCCCAGTGGGCTGCCTGAGCCCCAGCCACTCAAGGCAAGGGTGGAAGATGGGGTGCAGTCAGGAACCCAGAGAGGTTTTGGGGATCTGAGGACAGAGGGAACTTGCTCCCCAACTCCGGTCTCCAGCTATCCCCGGGAGCTGATGAGACTCCGGTGCTCACGGCTGAAGACACGTGGGGGCCTGGCCCAGCTGACTTCTGGGAATCCACCCTCCCAGAACAGGCGCCCCAGGTGGACGAGACCAGCAGAGCCGGAGGAAGGAGACCGGGCAGTGCGCGGCTGCCCAGGATGCTGTGAACCAGAGACAGGAGAGGAGGACTATCAGCAGATACCAGTACTGGCGGCGGTGGCTCCCACCCCAAGGCCGTGAGTTCTGGCCCGACTAAGCCTGTTTCCACCCAGACCAAACCAGGGAGAGAGAAGAGACAGAGACAGAGACTGTTCTGTGGGCGGTGGTTCCTGACGGCCTCCGGGAGCTCCAGGCCAGAGCCCCTCTTCCTGGAACAGTGGGGGTCCGCGGACCCCTCCCATGGCAGGTGGCCTGACAGTTCTCTGACCACTTGGGAGGGTGAACTGAGTTGATCTTCAGGTGCCCTGGTGTGTGTGTGGGGGGGGGGGAGGGGATGCAGCAGGAGACACAGCCACCACTGTTGCAGGGAATGAACAAAGGCAGCCTGTCCCATGGGGACCCTGGTCAGCCCCCGCCCCATCCCGTCTCACTGTCTGTGGCTAGTGCCAGCCTCCAGGACAAGGACCTGAGCCACCCAGCCTGCTATGGGCACCCCAAGTGTTGGACCTTTGGGGATGCTTCTGGAAGGCTTCACCCCAAAGGTCCACCAGCCCCCACCCCCGGGTGCCCAGGACCCGTCCCTCTCTGCTCTGGCAAATCCGCCCCAAGCACATTAGTGTCTCCCTGCTGCCAGTCAGCCTCCTGGGCGCTCGGCCAGAGCCCAAAGGCCCCATCGGGAATTCCATCTGTGTTCTCTGGAAGGATGGATGTTGCCCATTAAACAAAGCCCTGGACCGCTCCCTGTCCAGCTGCCAGGCCGGGGAGCTGCCGCCTCCTGAGTGAAGGACTCGGGCTCCTCCAGGCTCTGCGAGCTGCTTGGGCCTGGGCCCCCCACCCTGAAGCAGAGGGGCTGCACAGCCCGCTTCTGGCCCTGTGGCCCAGCCCAACCGCACCCAGTCTCAGGCCATGGTGAAAGGAGGGAGTGGACGCCAGGCTCAGTCACGACCTGACCCTGAAGGCTCACTCTGGACAAAGCGTGCCTGGCCCTACGCTATCCACACCCGGTGGAGGGAGGCGCGCCCAGGCCCAGGACAACATCCTCCGAGGAAACGGACATAACAAGCCAGTCTCCTGTCGCATTCCAGGTTCCCAAGTGACCTGCTCATACACCGTTATCGACTAACAAAGAACAAACCAATTAATGAATTTGACTTTCCAGGTAGCTAGAGGAAGAGTATGCGAACAGTTGTTTATCCATCTATCCTGCCTGCAAAATATTTCAGCCTACACCACAGTTCGATTCACTTATTTATTTGGGGGTACTGGGGACTGGACCCAGAGGCATTCTACCGAGCTAGCCCAGAGAGATTCTCCAAGCTAACCTCCAGCCTTTTTTATTTGCTGTTTTGAAACAGGGTCTCACTAGGTTGCTGAGAGTCTCACTAAGTTGCTGAAGCTGGTCTGAAACCTGAGATCTTCTTGTCTCAGCCTCCCAAGTACTAAGATTACAGGCATGCATCACCACACCTGCCTAGTTCTATTTTTATAGATTATTAATTAATAAAAGTTTTTTGACTTATACATCAGTCTCTGTGAGTTTGGTCATTGTAAATCAGTCTGCCCCAGCCCAGTGAACATGCTGCTTGAAGCTTCGGGACGTGGAGGACTGAGAAGCCGCCCTTGGAAGGTGAGGCCTTTCCTGCTATGATGCCTGTTCTGCAGACAACCAGGTGGCTCCTTCTGTGTCCAACCCTTCCTGGAACCTGGCTTCAGTCGTGCCTTACTAAACGCACAATTATTAGGCACTTACTGCACGCACAATTATTAGGCACTTACTGTACGCACAATTATTAGGCACTTACTGCATCCCAGCAACTATATCAGGCACTTCAACAAGAGTCTACCCTGTTTGCTCATCCCTAGCCATCTCTGAAGAGCTTGAACCCCTCAGGCCAAGAGAAGAGCACTGGACCTGGAGTCCTGGGACCTGGATTCAAGCTCTGGCTCGGAGTCCAGTTTCCAAGGTTCCCCGAGCAGGCCTCGTGTTCTCCAGGGCTTCATGTGCTTAGCTGTGTGGAGACTTGGACTCGGGGACATCTAAGACTCTCTGAAGGCTGGCGGGGTGGAGATGGGGGGGTGCAGAAGGTTGGGCTTGCAGGAGTGGGGCCTGGAAGGGACAAAGAAGAGCCTGGGGCCTCGGGGAGGGGTGGAGCGCAGCCTGGCAGACAGAATCCGGAGGCAGAGCCCCCGGGCAGCGTAGAAACCAGCTGTGTTTACCCCGAGCTGCATTCCCCTTCACACCATAAGGAGTGACTCTCACACTAGTCTCCGGGGGCGTTGCTGGCTCGTGCCCAGGAACAGGGCCGCGTGTGTGCTTGTGTGCGTGAGCAGATGGGGCTGAGCACCCATGGGTGCCCGAGATGTTGCTGTTCAGAGCCCCGGAGCGCCCTCTCTGGACCTAGCTGGAATCTGCACCCATCGCCACCCACCGGACCTTTGGGGAGACGCATGACCTTCTGGCTTCTGTCTCCTCTTTTGTGGACCTTCAGGAAAGGAAATCCTCATTCGTTTGGTTCTTCATCTCAGTCATTTGATCAAAGTTCCCTGCACGGCTCCTCTGAGCCAGGCACTGGGGAGACAGAGGGCTGCTGAGCCAGCGGCTCTGGCCCCAACAAACTGGAGAAACAGCAGGAGGCTAATCCCCTGCACAAGCCATGTCACCCTCCCGCGTGTGCAAGGGAGGAGAGGGGGGGGCACGAGGCTCACTGTGTGGTCCTCAGGGTTTGGGGCGGCTGCCTGGGTAAGAAGCAGTGACCTGTCCTTGAAGGAGGGACAGGAGGCTACTGATGGGCCAGGCATCCTGCCAGAGGGGGCGGCGGTGCAAAGGTCCAGGGGCACAAGTGGAAGGGCCGCCTAAGACAGCTCCAGGACGTGGGTCTGACGCTGGATTAAAGTTGCTGCTTGGATCTGTCCCCTGTACCACGCCCTGAGCACTTTAGGGGTCACAGACTGCCAGAGCACAGGTGTCACCCACAAGAGGAGCCCGAGAGCAGGAGAGGGGTCAGGGACGGGCAGGGGGCGGCCAGGAGGGAGGGCAGGTAGGCAGCCCAGGCCAGGCCAGGAGGACGAGGTGCCCAGGCTGTCTGTGGGAACCTACCTCTGGGGCTGCCGGGGTCAGGAAGGTGGCCGCGTACTCGGCCAGCGCCTCGTCGCTCACCATGCTCTGCGCCAGCTCAGAGAGCAGGAGGTCCTCAGATCCGTGTCTGCGCAGCTCCCGCAGCAGGTGGGTGATCAGCCGGTTCCTCTCCTGGCACTTGTGCACCAGCGAAGCCAGCTTGGCCTGCAAAGGCAGAGGCCATGAGCGCGGCCCCTGTGGACTTCACAGCAGCGCAGGGAGCCAGGCAGGTGGCTTCAGCTCTCCACCCCACCCCAGCTCTGTGGCGGCCCCCGGGGCCCCACTCCCTCCCCCTGGGGTGCAGGCTCTGGGCGTCCAGCGTGTGGACTTGGGCTCTGTCACTGCTGGCTCTGTGGCCTAGCGCCTCTCCACACCTCGACTTGCCCATCTGTGCAATGGGTTATCAAGGGCACCAGGAGAGGCGCTGGCGACGCACTCACAGGGCAGAGCGTTCTCATGTCCCACTCACGTTTGTAAAGCAGGGGACGCTGGTCCTCGTTTAAATCAAGGGCGTCTAGCAGACAATGACCACAGAGGCGGGGAGTGGCAGCCTCACACATTTGAGCCCCACAGTTAGCTTTCTACTTCTTCATCTATGGCGCCCCCAGGGTCTCAGCAGGAATTATTTCATTCCTATCTTATAGATGCAAATGCAAAGCTCAGATGATGTGGCATTCCGGGAAGGGAAAGACTAGGGAATAAGTGGTTCAAATTTCTGATTTAACAGTAGAGGAATCAAGGCCCCCAGAGAGAGGGTGGCTTGTTGGGCAGCAGGGGTCCTGAGTGCCACTGTATTCTGTGGGTGACCCGTGTAGGGATCCTCCCTGCCTGTCCACTTAGAGATTAGAAAGGACAGGTAGACCCTCCGGCCCCTTCCCCAACACAAGCCCAGATCAACTTCTCTGTCCAACTAGCAAACAACATGCGTGACCCTTTGGGCCGGCAGTGAAATTCTAGGAATTTGTCCCAAACATAAATGTGAAATTCCTGGATAGGCGGGGGAAACCCTCTAAACAAATGTGCATCAGTGTTGTTATGATCTGGATAGAGTATGTCCCCAGAAGGATTCATGTGTTGGCAATGCAAAAATATTCAGAGGTGGAATCACTGAATCACGAGGGTTCTAATCTCATCAGGGGATAAATCCGTTGACAGGTTAATGGACTGATTGGATGGTAACATAGGCAGCTGGGGTGTGGCCTTGGGCACGATAGATATGTCCCTCGTCCCCTCCCCTTGCTCCTTTCTGCTTCCAGATGCCATGTCCTGCGCGCCACAGACTTTCACCAACCCAACATGGACTGAGCCCTCTGAAATCTCCAGAACTGTGAGCAAATAAATCTTCTTCCTCTGAGTTGTGGTTGTCAGGTGGTTTGGGTCACAGAGGATCAAGCGTTCATGTGTAATAATGAAGGGGCAGCGGGGGACGAACTTGAGCACCAAGCAACACACTGGGACACGGAAACCACCACTACTGGTGTCTGAACGGAGTCACCTAGCACTCTCTGTAGCCCCGGATGAGCAATGACAGCCTTGAAGGCTGGTCACCCTGAGAGGCACCTTCTGGGTTAGACCATCAGGCAGGAGGCCCGTAGGACGCAGGCGTGTGGGTTGCACGGACACTTGTGTGGCTGTGGTAGACCTCAGGCGTGTGAGAACAGAGGCTGGAAGAAAAGACATGAATGCTACTTTCCAACGGGGCCTCGGGGATTTGGTGTCCTGTATTCTTCCTCGTGTGTTCATGGGGAAACACTAAACTGGTGTTTCTGATCCATGGACTCCTTACCTTCAGAGGAGTCACGGCCAAGCGTGCTTCGTGCTGCTGTTTCTGAAGTTCCGCAAGCTGAAAGGGAAGCACAGTTTGATGACAACTGACCACAGCCATCGCTTACTGTAACCCCGGGGTGAGCAGCCTGGGGGCTGGCTTGCTCCTGCCCTTCCTCTCTCCCTGCGTGGGAACTCGGAGCCAGGAACAGGGGCCTTTCCCGCCCCCACGGAGCAGGATTGGGACAGAGGCTGTGGCGCTCCAGACCCAGCCCTGCCAGCCGCGGTCTCTGGGTGCTGAAGCGGCTTCTGTAGGGAGGACGCTGTGGCCCCTGACCCAGCCACAGCCACAGAGCTTCAGTCTGTGTGTCATGTGTGGCTTCCTGAGCTAGACACCGGGTCCTGACCCAGCTCGGCCACGCAGTGTGACCTTGTGCAATCCTCCTCCTCTCCCTCTGCCTCCGTCTTCTTACTGGTAAAGCGGGGTGGCGTTGTCCACCCCAGTAAGGATTGCATGAGGGCTCGGAGGGTGGACTGGTGAAACATGCTCAGATCCAGGCCTGACATCCATTTGGCGCTCAATCAATGCCAGCTTTGTTGCTATTGGGGCATTTAACCTTAAAGATGGGCAGAGGTTCTTCGACAGGGCTCCCAGGGAGAGGCAGGGCCAGAGTCTTTCCCTCAGAGCCAGCTCACAGCAGAGCAGAAGGGACACTTTGGGGTCTGGCCTTCAAGAGGACTTGGAGCACCCACTCTCAGTCCCTGCCGGGAAGGCCCCGGGACGCAGAGAGGGGAGGCGGCAGGTGAGCCACCCGGCGGAGGTGCCAGGCGAGTGCGCATGGGGCCACCCTGGACCCTCCAGCCCAGCCCGCCCCCCAGCAAGTGGCCACCAGCTGACCCCACGGATGCCCGGCCCAGTCCTGTCTGAATCCCTGACCCAGAGGTGAGATGAAACGGATACTGCGTGAGTTCTCACACACCCTGTTCCCTCGTGGTCAGTAAAAGATCCAAAAGTTACATACATACGGCCGCTGCCTCACCCCTGACCTCTTCGGACCTCAAGTTTTAGTGTTATATCCATATGTTATATCCATATAGCCATATGAATCAGAACGCACGTGTGTGTGTGTGTGTGTGTTTGTGCATATGCATGTGTGTATATGTGTGTGTGCATGTGTGTGTGCATGTGCATGTATGTGTGTGTATGTGTGTGCATGTGTGTACGTGTGTATGCATGTGTGAGTGTGTGTGTATGTGTGTATGTGCATATGCATGTGTGTATATGTGTGTGCGCACGTGTGTGTATGCACAGGGAGTTACATTATACAAAATGTGTCACACCTTATTTTGTCATTTAATAGAAAATCTTGGTGATATTTCCACACCAACATACACGAACCGACCTCATCCCCTTCAAATACTGTAGACTCTTTCTTCATGCAGCTAAAACATTATTTATTCAGCCAATTCTTTGTGGAAATTCAATTTGTTTCCACTTCTTTGCTTTACCAACATGGCTCCCGTGGCTATTTCTATATCTATGCTAGCCTAGCTTCCTGAACATAGCCAACAAGTAAAACTCAAGCAGAATGTCTGGTATTCCAAAGCCACTCACTAATACGTGCAGGCTTCCGTCACACCTTCTCTCTGCCTCAGTTTAGGACACGGTATGAATATGTAGCTGTGAAATGTGTCGGGGGCATTGGCAATTAGAAGCAAATGAAGAGAAAGTAAAACGACAGCCCATAGATCTAGAGGAAATATTTTAAAATCAATCCAATTCATTCATTAGCTCATACAGTTTTCTTGGGGACTCTTTAGGGTCTTCTACATAAAAGATTAAGTACAAGCCAGGCGTGGTGGTGCACGCCTGTAATCTCAGTACTTGGGAGGCTGAGACAGGAGGATCACAGGTTTGAAGACAGTCTCAGCAAACAGTGAGACTCTCATCAACCTAGTGAAGACCCTGTTTCAAATTAAAATAAAAATAGGGCTGAGGGTGTAGCTCAGAGGCAGACTGTCCCCGGGTTCAATTCCCACTACCACAGAAAAACAAAAAAGATTATGTACAACGATTATGCCTTACTTAAAATTAATTAATTAAAATTTGAGATAATTATGGAGTTACATAGTCATTAAGACACAATGCAGCGAGATTCTTTGCATGTCTTCTTCTAGTGGGGACATTTAATAAAACTATAGTCTAATGTCACAATAAAGGATTGAAATATATACAACCCACTGGCTTTATTCCGATTTCTCCAGTTTTAAGTGAGTGTGATGTTAAAATCTGTGTATTTTATTTTATTGGCACTGGGGATTGAACCCAGGGGCATTCTTCCTCTGAGCTACACCCCCAGCTCTATTTTTCATTCTTTATTTTAAAACAGGGTCTTGATAAGTTGCAGAGGGCCTCCCTAAGGAGCTAAGGTTGGTGCTGCGAACCTGCAATCCTCCTGTCTCAACCTCCTAAGCAGTGGGATTACAAGCGTGCGCCACCATACCAGGCTAGAAGTCTGTGTATTTTTATCACCCCTGTCCCCCCGTTCCCGCCCCCAGGAGGTTCACAGGGCCCTGCCACAGTCAAGATCCAGAATCACTTGGATGACACAGGGCTCTTTTGAAAGGCCCTTTTATAATCACACCCATCTTTTCCTGTAAAGGAGAGATTTTAACTTTTATGTAGCATTTTAAAGCTATCTGACCTAAAAAAAATATATATGTATTATTTTTTAACTTTTATCTGACAGAGACTGGCTGTCCTCTACTTTAAAAATCTAACAAATCTTTTAAATTTTTTATTTATCTTTTTTTTTATATTGGTGCATTGTAATCATCCATCTCTGTTAGGTACAAGCTGGTAGAGGCATACATGCACACATCTCATTTAACCCTTCCCAAATTCCCGCCCCACTCCCTCCCCTTCCCTCCTTCTCACGTTCAGTTTAGTGACTGACTTTGGTGTTTGTGAAACCTTAACTCGTGCTGGCAGTGTCAGGGAGACCTTAGCTGGTTCTCTTTCCGCTTTTGCAGACTCCAAGGTGCAGGACATTCCTCACAAAGGGGACGGGAGGCGCTGACCAGCCTACCTGGCCCTCGAGCTGGTCCTGGAGGTGCACAGCCTCCTCATGAGCCGCCTGCAGTGCCCGATGAGCCGATGCCTGGTCTCTGAGCTGGCATTGCAGGGTCCGCACCTGGTGACGGAGGCGCCGGACACACAGCCTGGGGTCTTCCTCAGCTGCCTCGGCCTCTGCGTCCTGGAGCTGCGGAAGACGCAGATTTGAAGGCAAGTCTCAGGTTATCTTGCAAGTAACTTGCTTCAGCACCTTAGCAAACCACCAGTATCCACTTTACTTCCTGCCCCCCCCCTTTTTGTATGCTTACATTTTTCTCACAGTTAAAAAAATATTTAGAAAATAAGGGAATAAGGCAGGCATGGTGGTGCACACCGATAATCCCAGTACTTGAAGGGCTGAGACAGGAGGATTGCCGGTTCAAGGACAGCCTCAGCAAATTAGTGAAACCCTGTTTCAAAATAAAACACAAAGATTTCTTTGGGTGTAACTTGGAGATAGAATGTCCCTGGATATAATTCCCAGTAGAAAGGAAGGAAGGAGAAGGAAAGAAGAAAGAAAAGAAGGGAGGGAGGGAAGGAGGGAGGGAGGGAGATCACAGATCCTCCTACTCAGCGTAACTGCTATTAGCCCTGTGTCTTCTCTGTGGCTTTTCCGCTGTGCGCTCTGCACACCCATGGTGTGTGGCTTATGTGGGAGTCCTGAAGCGGGTATTGGAAGGGGTGAGGGAATCCCACAATATCACCCCAGAATATTATTCTCAAAAACATGCAAGCTAGAATGTCTTAAGCCAGGGTCTGGTCTAACAGCTTGTCAGTCACCATTACACTGAATCACCATGTGATGGATGGAATTTCACATCCAGAGCAAGTTAGGAGACGCTCGCTCCGTGAGAGCTTCAGATCTTTATATGAAATGGAAAAACGCTGGATTTCCCAAGAGCACTGCTGAGGTCTGTACACACTGCCCCTGGCTCTCTTCTAGGATGGGGTTTGAGGGCTGCAGGTTCCACCTGGTAGTCCAGGGAATTGTGGCCAGGAACACAGATTCAGCACTGAGGGGACTGTGTTAAGTGTGAGGGGTGCACTGACCCAAAGGTCCAGATCCTAAGTCCTTATTTAAAAAAAATAACTCATAAGCCAGGCGTGGTGGCGCACGCTTGTAATCCCAGTACTTGGGAGGCTGAGACAGGAGGATCACAGGTTTGCACCTAGCCTCATCTACTTAGTGAGGCCCTGTTTCAAAATAAAGAATAAAAAATAGGACTGGGGGTGTAGCTGGGAGGTAGAATGCCGCTGGGTTCAATCCCCAGTACCACACAAAACAAAAAACAAAAAACCCTCATATACCTGTATATCAAAGCCAAGAAGCCAAGTGTGTATGCACACTTCCATACACATACTTTTTCTTTGTAAAGTTTAATAAACAATATTAAACTTTCCTGGCTTTTTTCCCATGACACTGGTCAGGAGCATTTTCCCGTGTGACCAGTTGCAGCTGAAACGCTGTGGTTAGTATCTGGGTGGTGCTCTGTAGCCATGCTGAATGGGGGGGTCATTCTCACACTGTGGGGTGTGACACAGACCCTTGCACATGACACTTAGACACCTCTGGATTCTCCCCCAAGATTACGGCAGGGGAATTTTAAGGTCCCAGGCACAGGCATCGTTAAGTTGTCATGTCATTCTGCTGAGAACCTCAAGAAGGCCGAAGCTACCAGTAAGGGAGCCTTCCTGCAGGGCTGGGGAGCCCAGACACTCACGGACACCCTCCTCTTACGTGGAGCAGCCTGCCTCGACTTAAAGCCACGGGGAAGTTTAAGGCCCACAAAACTTATGTGTCCTGCCATTCTTGTCCCGGTGGGAGCAGATCAGAGGGGACCTCAAGCCGTTCTACTGGGAAAGAGAGGAGGGGACGAAGGTCGGAGGGCCGGGTCAATGCAACTCTGTGTCTCTCCCTGTGAAGCCGGACTGTGACAGCAGCCTGGGATATTGTTTTTTAATGAACTGAAATGCATGCTGCGTGGGCCTGAGTTTCACAGGCTGGCCCGCCACGAACAGATGGGTGCTCCGAATGGCTCCGTAGAATTCAGCTCCGAGACTTCAAAACAACTTGGCCTTTGGGGAAGTTTGGTGCCTCCCGCTACCTCCCTCCCCTGGCAGGGACTTGGCCAAAGGTTTTGTCCCACAGGCCCTAAGAAAGCGCCTGCAGTCTCATCTAAAGGGGATGAGGGCAGGGCAGAGCCAGCCTGCCTGTCACCTGGGACTGCCCCACACGGCAAGCAGTGTGAGCATGTGATCCAGGGGACCTAGGGTGACGCCACCCTTGAGGTGCTCTGGCTGGTGGGGAGAGGGTGGCCAGGAGGCTGCAGCAGCCTTCAGAAAGCACCAAGCCAGAGGCCCAACCATGCCGAGGCCCGAAGCCAGAGCACTACCAGTCTGCAGCCTCTGTCCATCCACGTGGGGTAAAAGCTCTGATCACAGCCAAGCGCAGGCCACCAAAATGACGTCAGAGGTCACGGAGTTGGGAAGAGATGTATGTGAGTCAGCTCAGCACCCTCTGCCTGAGCCCAGCCTGGGGGGCTGCCTCCAACACGAGACCTGAGGATGCAGAGGTTCCTGGGAGGAAGCAGGGTGCAGGGAGGGGCAGGTGACGGACGCAGAGGATTTGGGGTAGATCTGCAGCTTGCAGTTTAGACAGCGTAGCTGCAGCCTGCAGTGTAGATGGCGGTAGCTGAAGCTCCTGAGGCCCTCAGCTGGGTTATCACCCCCAGGGAGGAGCCAGCTTTCATAACTAGGATGACAACAGGCCACAGGAGGGCTTTCGGCCCAAGAGGGACACAATCAGGGTGACAGAACAGGGGCGCTTTCTTCACCCTCTTGCCTCTGTCAATCCCTGAACCCCAAGGATTCCGTTTCTGGTTACTGATTCTAAATGTCTTAGTCTAATCCGCCTCTTGGCTACAGAACCCAAACTCCTCCACTTCACTGTTCTCCGCCAGCCTATCCTGCCTCTTCATCAGCAGACAGCCATCTTTTTACATCATGCATCAGATTCTGCGGTTCTCCTGCTCAAAATCTCCTGCACTTAGGAGGGATTTTTTTTTTTTTTTTTTTTTTT
>PVLC010010694.1:0-49574 GCA_004027655.1 Graphiurus murinus | reverse complement strand
GTTGGGTATATACCCAGTAGTGGTATTGCTGGGTCATATGGTAGGTTCACTCCCATTCGTCTGAGGATCCTCCATACTGTTTTCCACAGTGGTTGCACAAGTTTGCAATCCCACCAACAATGTATTAGGGTTCCCACTTCTCCACACCCTCGCCAGCAGGTGTTGTTGTTCATGTTTTTTATGATTGCCATTCTGACTGATTATTTAGACATTTATATCAAAGACCGATCTCTACTATGTACATAACACGAATTCAAAATGAAAAATGCAGATTCTACATATCTAAAATAAGATGGCATGATTTTTTGTTGTTGTTGTTCATTCTGGAAACTATACTGTAAAAAGTATTTAAAGCTGGATGTGATGGTGCACAACTGTAATCCCAGCACTTGGGAGGCTAAGACAGGAGAGTCCCAGGTTCAAGGCCTACTTCAACAATTTAGTGAGACCTTCAGCAATTTAGTGAGACCCTGTTTCAAAATTAAAAAAAAAAATTAAAGATCTGGGGGTATAGAATGGAGGTAGAATTCCCCTGGGCTTAATCCCCAGTGTGTGTGTGTGTGTGTGTGTGTGTGTGTGTGTGTGTGACACAATTTCAAATTTTTTCTAAATGAGCCTTTAAAAGAAAGATAGACTGTCTCTAAAGCTTATTCCCTCTGTTTATGTTTTAACTCATAAATATTAGTTGTTTCCTTTAAACTCATTTCTCTGGCTTCCCTGGACATTGTCTTCTAAATTGTTAACTCTCACCTTAAGGAAAATTTGCCAGTTTGCATCAGGATACTGAATTGACACAGAATCATTTTATTACAAGAGTTAGCCATCATATTAAAGCATAAGGGCATGGAATCCTGCATACAAATCATGCCAGATGAGGAAGAGTATTGGAAGGCTCATTTATCTCCCTATACGTGAGCTTCAGCCCTTCTGAGTGATATATTCTCCATTAGTATTTTTGCTGCCATTGGCGCCTGGTTCATTCATCCATCCACTGGACGTTAATGTATCAAGCACCTATACTATGAGGCAGGCACCACTCTTAGGGTTGGAGATGGAACAATAACTTACACTCAGAGAGCCTATTATGTTTTAGATAGGAGAGACAGACAATGAACACATAAACAACAAATTGCAGACAGTGGTGTTTTACACTTAAAAGAAGCAGACTAGCTGGGCATAGTGGAATATGCCTATAATCCCAGTATTTGGCAGGCTGAGAGGGGAAGATTACAGGTTTGAGACCAGTGCAGTAAATTTACAAGACCTTGTTTCAAAATGAAATAAAATAGGGCCAGGGGTGGGGGGTATGTGTGGCTCACAAGCAGAACTCCCTTGGGCTCAATCCCCAGAACACAAAAGAAAAAAAAAAAAAAAAAAAAGAGAGAGAGAGAGAGAGAGAAAAGAAAAAGAAAAAAAGGCTAACTGGCTCCACAGTGAGTGGAAGAGGGTCCCTTCCATCACGGTAATGGAGGTGGGCCTCTCTGGGGAAGTCTCATTGGAGCTGATGCTCAATTCATGATGTATCAGAACAGAACAGAGTTTTCTTGGGAGAAGGGACCACATGAACAAAGGATCTTGTCTTTCCATGTTTAAAGAGCAGAAGCGAGTCCGTAAAGGAAGGATGAAAATAGGAGGTGAGACCAGTGAGAGGGGCAGGTCCTTCAGGTGAGACTCGTGGCCATGGAAGAGTTTGCATTCTGCTCTAATGACTGTAGGACACCCCACAAAGTCACCCCAAGTCTTGTGCAGAGTGGCTGCAGGGTGTGGCCAGGGTAGTGAGGCCAGGAAGTTAAAAGGCTTTGCAACAATCCAGGCAAGAGAGAAGGCTGAATTAGACCTGAGTTTAGTGTAGATATGGTAAGAAGTGGTTAGCCTTGTGGATGGCATTGACAGGACTCCTTGGAAACTCTAAGATAAAGAGATGTAATAGAAATAATGCTATGAGTATATACAAAATTGCCACTTCCAATCTCCAAGACTTGCAGGGTGAGGGTAAAGGAGGGGTGACCCAGTGGGGAGGGCAACAAGAGTTGTGTAGGGGTATTTTTCTAACACTCTGTACCCCAATATAATGTAAAATTACAATGCACTCAATAAAAAAGAGGTTTAGTACTTTCTATACTTCATCATTTTTCATTAAAAATAATTTCATAAGAGCTAACAAAGAGTTCCCCATTGCTTTTCCCTAAATGGGAACAATCTTGCTTTCTAAAACATGTCATTCACTAACACCATTTAATCACGGAAAATTAGAATTGGAAGGGATCATAGAGTAATAAAGTCTAGTTATCTGATTCCTTCTGGCTTGAAATGTACAGAATATCAAAATTGATATTAGTCAATTTTGCCTCCTTCTACAATTATAGTATAAATAATAATATATCAAATAGAAAATCATTTTAGGCTTACAAAAAACTTGGAATGAATAAAATTTCATTTGCCTATAAGACATAATTCTGTGAGCAGTCTAGACTTGTGGAGAGCAATGGAATGACCATAACCATATCTTTTCCTTCAATTTTGAATATTTAGAGGATATTATAACTTCAAATTTGATTACCTTATCAGGAAACCCATATTAAATTCCTTAGAGTTCTAATACTTTTCATAAAGAGACTCCAAACAAGGTCCTATATCATAGTTTTAATCATTTGAAAAATAGTTTATGTGAAGAAATAAATACTACATATGGAAATGCTACACTTGAATATAGAGTTTGGTAAATTATACTAAAATGTGATTGCATTTAAAATATGACTTATAAGTTTCTGAACATTTTATTATTAAAACTTTCATCTCCTAAAGATATTGAAAAATCTCTAAGTAAAAGAAATTATTTACTCAACGGATATGTTTTAATCCGTTTTCTCACCGCTGTGAAAAATATGCCTAACAAGCACAACTTAGAAGAAGAAAGGTTTATTGGGGCTCACAATTTAGAGGGTTCAGTCCATGGTTGGCCAGCTCCAAGGCAGAAATCACCATGGCAGGGCGCACAGTGGGGAAAAGCTGCTTTTAGGCACGGTGGCCCCAAACAGAGAGAGAGGAGGGGCCGAGGATAGATATAGTACCCACAGCACTGACCCCAGGGATACACCTTTCTCAGCATGCTCAACCTCTGAGCCTTCCTGCTTTGGGGATCATGCTTTCAACCTATGAGGTTTTGGGGGGACATTCCAAACCCAAACTGTAACAAAGTATTTATTGGCACCCACGGATGCCAGGCATTGAAGATACAGCAGTGTTCAAAAGAGACCAAAAAAAATTTCTTACTTGCATGACACATTTAAATGGGGAGAAAGGCAACAATAAGTAATTAGCAAATCTTGGGGGCTATAAGTGTAATGGGGGAAAAACAGAAGAGCTGGTGAAGAATGGTGGATAGAACTACTCTCTTCTGTATAAGAGAGCAAGCTGTTCTGAAAGAGAGGGTTCCCTCCAGCCAGGAACAGCCAGGACCAAGTCCAGGAGCTGGTACGTGTACAATGGATGAGAGGAAGAGCAAAGAATGAATGGAGAGGACTGAGGAATGTGTGGTAGAACTTCAGTCATGCAAGTGGGCAGGGCTAAATCATGGAGGTTTATAGGCTTTTGTAAAGATGTTTGGCCTTTACTTTGAATTACAAAGCTAATGGAGAGTTCCAAGAATAGTAGGTTCTTGATAATGTGTGTGTGTGTGTGTGTGTGTGTGTTGGGCAGCAGTGGTAGTGAGTGCTGTCAGGAGATCATTGTGAAACTGACCCTGGATGGATGGTGTACAACTGGTGAGAAGTGGTTAGATCCTACTCACTGAATATGGAGTCAACAGAATCAGACACTGGATCAGAGGTGGCTTATGAAAAACTTAGGGAAGAAATTCTTTTCTATTACTTCCATTTTCTCAGTGAAATATGAAGCAAAACCACCAGTTAAGAATGGTGCAGGGGCAGAGGGGAGAGGGAAAGTAAGTGGGCCTGACAGCCAGAGCCAGAACTGTCAGGCCTTCAGCTCAGTGGCTATGATTGAAATGAAGCCCTATCAAGGCAGTCAGGAGCTTCTTCAGCCAAGTTTGGCTGCTCAGGTGCAGGCCACAGTCAGCAGACAGCTAGATTCCACTAGAGTTAATATGAATGCATTCAACAGCAAAAGGCCCTGACCAAAGGAGGGGAAGAGTTCTACATATCTCTGGTTTTTTGTTTTGTTTTGTTTTGTTTTGTGGTACTGGGGATTGAACTCAGGGGCGTTCTACCTTCGAGCTATACCCCCAGCCCTATTTTTTGTATCCTTTTATTTTGAAACCAGGTCGCAGTAAGTTGTGGAGTACCTCACTAGATAGCTGAGGCTGGCCTCGAACCTGGATCCTCTGGTCTCAGCCTCCCAAACGCTGTGATTACAAGTGTGCGCCACCACACCCACCACACCCGGCTTACATATTTCTTTTAGTACACTTTTTTTTTTTTTTTTTTGGTAGTGAGGATTGGACCCAGGGCCATTCTACCTTTGAACTAACCCCCAGTCCTTTTTATTTTTTATTTTGAAACAAGGTCTTCTTAAATTACCACTCATTGGCCTTGAACCTGTGATCCTCCTGTCTCAGCCTCCCTAGAACTGGGATTACAGATGTGTGCCACCGTGCCTGGCTTTAGTGTAGATTTATGTCTCTAATTTTCCTAATTAGAAAGAATTCAAACTCTGAAACAAATTGCTCCTCTGGGAGCACTGGAGTTCAGTGGGTGACTGAGGCTCATCTTTGGGGACTTTGTACATTTTATGTTCCTGTGGCTGATGCTGCCACGGGTGAGTGTGACCAGAGAGGTTTCGGTTTTACAACTAGTAAGTGGCCTGGGCCCAGTGAGATAGCAACACATTTTAGCAACAACAAACAACACAGTACCTGACACAAACTGGTGTACTTTTTCAGGATTGAAAAAATGCTCATAAAAATTATTAAATTCACAATAACCCTATTTTTATTTATTAGCATATTAAATCAGCATGAGAAGTAAAATGAGACAATATATATCTTCAAAAGACTTGCTCCTGTTTGAGTGTCCTCAACCCTCTTCCTGCACTTGCAAATAGCCTCCTTGTGCCTGCTCCAGGTCCTTATCTGGTCTTTTATTTACATATCCTTTCCAATGCTGCTTTAGAATTCCAGTTACTTGATAAGGAGTTATTTTTGTATTTAGGAAAACCCAGTGCTTCCTACAGTATGCTCCATCAAGAGGACACTAATCACAAGCATTTTAAATAAATTTATTTGTGAAATACTTTCAAACTCAGTCACTGGGTTATATTTTATAAATTAACAGTTCTAATATGCCCATAAAATAGCTACTTTATCTGCTTTGGCAAATATAAAATCACATTCATGATTTAAACAATGAAAGTAACAGTTTATCATCTAAACTGAAAAGTGGGATTTAATTGGTTTGTTCAATAGACAACATAGATACCTTATATCTACCACAAATACTTATGCATAGTTAAAAATGGAAGATAGAAAGGTTGGTCAAGTAAGAGTATGTGGCTAAAGATAAAAGCCAATGCGAATATAATTTATTATACAAAATATGTATATTTTATATACTTATGTACATATATAATTATGTACAATTATATAGTTTATATAATTATGTACATCTAAAACAGAAACCTAGGAAAACTTCAACATTAAGCCTACTGCTAAGAGCACTGCAAAACATTATTTTTTTCTAAAAAAATTTGTTTTCAAATATTTTCTTCCAGACTCTGAGTCGAAAGACATTTTGAGGACAAGAGGAAACCTCAAAACATACTAAAGATTAGACATGATGTTAATTCTCTAAAGTTCAATTATGGTGGTTGGTTACATAGGATAGTGTTCCAGTTAGTAGGAGATGCATGCTGAAATATTTATGGCAGAGGTATCTTATTGTCTACACTTTAAAGTTTTAAGTGATTAAGGGGGAAAATTGGGTGTGGGGTTTGTGCGTGTGGAGAGAGAAAGGTAGACAGCACAGAGACACAAAGAGCAGACTAAGGAAGTATAGGAATGTGTTAATGAGTGAATGTCAGAGAAAAGCATAGGAATGTTAGTCATATAACTCTTAATTTTTTCTTTCCTTTTGAAATTTTTCAAAATAAAAAGTTGTGTGAAAAAATCCACTTAAATATGCATCTACCTCCAACAACATCAGAATATAAATCTATGAGAAGCGCATAGAAAAAAAAGGAATAAACATTGATTAAAATAAGTAAAAAGAATAAAGAACTTCACATAAACAGAATCAAAGTAAAAAGAATTGAAGAGGAAGACCATTTCATATTCATAAAAAGTGCAATATGCAATAAAGAATAACATTCTTGCTGTCCAGTGGTCACTCCTTGAGAAGTCACAAGGTCCTCTAGGCAGGAGCCCTACGGCTCTCTATTTTCTAACTGAATTTTAGCGTTGCTCTGAAATCACTGTTTCCATCAGTCTTCAATTTCTCAACATCTCCAAGAGGGTATTTCTTATTTTTCACCACTTTCAATTGTTTTATTTCTCACTTCACAAATGACCACCTTTCCAACATCAGAGAAAACAGTCCTTCATCAGCATGTTATCAAACTTACAAAGTATCACTGCACTTGCCCTGTGGCAGAGGCTGCCGTTTGGTAGATCTCATTACCATTCCCAGGTCTTGTCTCCTTAAACTTCTTCCACCATGAGGATAAAAATACTTGGCACCTCCCTTGTAGTTAGGGCCAATGAGATATAAGGAGAAGTCTCCTGGGGGCCTCAGGAAACACTTTCCTGATTAAAGGACCAAGGTCAGCCAACATTATCCCCCTTTCCTGTCTTGATCACAACCTGAGAAAAGGCTAAGATGAATGCAGAGATGTAAACCCCTTAGTGCTAACACAGTTGATGTGCAGAAGCACTGTCTACAACCGCCTACCTTAAATTTCTTGTCCTGTGAGAAAAAGGAGATCTGCCTGAGTAAGACACTATGAATAGGTGAGTTGCCTGCTACTTGCAATTGAAAACACTCCTTACTGATACTGAACCCACTATCTGTCCTTCATATAATCAAAGAGACGCCCCTTATCCAGAAAAAGGTTCATCATCCTCAACCTTGTTAGAGATTCCCCTCTGTTGATTGCAACCCTCCCATCCCCTTCAGTATCTTCATCCTTTTGCTCTCCTCTGGCTAATTAACATCATCAGTGTTTAAATACATTCAAGTCTCTTGCAAATTAAACAACACATGCAACTTTCCCGCAAGGGCCTGATTTCTCCAGTCACTAATATTCTTTTTAAAAGAGCTGTCTGCATACACTATCTCCAATTCCTTATTTCCTGTTCATTCCTCAGCCTGCTGCATCTGGATTCAGCCCTGACCATTTGACTGGAAGCATTTTTGCCAAGGTCACCAGGAACATCCTTATTGCAAAATCCAATGGGAAGTTTTCAGTTATCTTATTTCACCCCGTGTAGCTTTTGACACCATGACCATTCAATACTCTTTGAAACTCCATCTTTCCTTAAATTTTAAAGCAGCATTCCATTCTAGTTTTTCTCTTCTTTTCTGACAGATCCTTCTAAGCCTACATTCAAGGATCCTCTTCTTTGGCAAATCCTTTGCACATTGGAATGAAATTAGTATCTATATGTTGATGACTCCCCTGTCTTTATCTCCACAACAGATCCCCACGGGACATCTAGAACCTCCCCCAGCCCTGCTTCTTCTCCCATGCTGCCTTTGTTCAGGAGTGGCACCACACCCCTGAGTTGTCCAAGATGTCCAGAATGATCCTTAGTGCTCTTACTCCCTTGATCTCACATCTGATTAACCAGAAAGCCCATAAATTTTACCTCTTAAATGTCTATTGAGTCTTCCCATTTTTCTCCATCTCACTAATCTTATCCTCTTTGGCTTCATCTGTTATCAGCTCCTTAACAACTCTCCCACAACTGACCCCACCTATGTGCTATTTACTCTAACTAGAATTTTTTTCACAAGGCTATGTATCACAGGTTCAAAGACAGTCTCAGCAACTCTGTGAGACCCTATTTCAAAATAAAAAATAAAAAGGAGCGGGTGTGGTGGCGCACGCTTGTAATCCCAGCATTCAGGAGGCTGAGACCGGAGAATCCGGGTTCGCGGCCAGCCTCAGCTACCTAGTGAGGCACTCCACAACTTAGTGAGACCCTGTTTCAAAATAAAGAATAAAAAAATAGGGCTGGGGGTATAGCTCAGAGGTAGAACGCCCCTGAGTTCAATCCCCAGTACCGCAATAAAAAATAAAAAAATAAAAAGGGCTGAGGGTGTATCTTGGAGGGAAAACGCCACTGGGTTCAATCCCTAGCACCACCAAAATAGCATAGAGTGGCCCTTTATTATTCATGAAGAATAAATAGAATATGTATAATATGCTAATTATATCTTTAGGGATGTTCAAGTGGAAAAGGATACAGAATGTATTCAGGAACCTTGACATGACATGTAAGTCTAATTAAATCTAATTAAATTATGATTATTATTAATCATCAAAGACGCCGAAGCCAAGTCTTAAAACAATTTTAAAATAAACCCCTTATGTAACAGTGCTACATGTAAATTCAGAAATAACAATGTAATATTATTGTAACATCTAGATTATTGCCAGGATTTATTTCAGTGAGTTTTCTCTACTTAATATGCATGTGCTTCAGATTATAAAACCAAGAGGCACATTTGTATGATGAACCACCGACTGAAACATTGATCGGCTGAAACTTGTCATATGTTTTCAACAATCTAATCACCAAGAAAATATGATTTAATATGCAAAATGCTATCTAACATAACACTCCAGATAAATTTTATGGTGAGCTACCTATTCCTTGATTCCAAGGAGAAAATAAGTTTTTTTTCTGCTATATCAGCTATGTTCATAAAAGCATGAAACTAAAGGACCACTTGTTTTATTTATTACCAGAGGCAAAATGTATTTCAGTATACAATAATGTAAATTTACAAAGAAAAAGATTATCTAAATATCAAAACAGTCAACACACATACACAAAATGTGTATGCTCACACAAGCAAAAAGTTCAAGGAAAACTGATAGGTTTTATATTTTGCCAGTGATACTTCAAACCAAACACGGTTTCGCTTGAGGCTATGATTTGGTAAAAATGCCTTGCAAACACTTTTAAGACAAGCCATTCTTTTAAGTTCCACAGTCTCTGCTTTTAGGATTCAGACCTATAGTTTGATTTCAGTTGGGACTCCATTCTCCTGTATTTGCTTGTATCTCTAGCCTGAAATTTTAAAATCTCCGAATGCAGGTCATCATGGTGTTTTTTATCTCTCACTCAATTTCACAAAAAGCCTGAAAACACATGAATATCCTCCATATCACACCTGTGACACACTAGATTTTAGATCTGCTTTGGTCACAGATTGCCTCAAAACTATTCTCTGGTGGCCTCCTGTGTGACCCCCTTCCTCTGGTTAGAGACTATTCCCTGACAATAGGAATAACCAAACCTAGCTAGTAGGACCCCTTCTGGGTCTTAGGAACTGATTCTGAGAAAGAGGAGCTCTTTTTTTTTCTATGATCTCAGAGCTTTTTGGACACGAGCCTTGGATCTGTCAGGGGTTGCTTCCCCAGCCTCAAGGAGAAACTGTCTGTAATTAACAGATAGAGAAAGCAGAGTTGGGGAGACACTGAGAGGCCAGATAAGCCAGACACCCCTAAAGCCAGCTTCACCTCTTATCTTCCTACAGTTAAGTTAGGAGAGCCAATAAATTCCACCTACTTACTTTCAAAAGTTCACGTAAGGATACCACCACTAGAAGCCAGAATTCAAACTAATACAGACACTGAATTGTATTATTGTAAGGACTCTTGGAATTCATAGGGTCCCAAATCCTCCTATTAAGTATTAGGAAAATGGATTAGTTAAAGAGGCTAAGTATCTTGCACAAAGTCCCACAATGAATGTGTTAAGGAAGCTGAATACTGGGGCAGATTCTGTAGGCTGGCTCAGTCTGTACTCGTTCTAACTCCTTTGTTGCTCGCTTACATTTCCCAGTCTTCCTGTAGCTAGGCATATGGCCTACATTCCTGGCAAGCAAAAGTGTCTTACCAGGACTCAGATGAAAAAAGAACAAGGAGCAGGAGTTTGCTTCTTCTTGGGAACAAGTGGCAGAGCCAAGTGGTTCCTCTGAGACAAATGAGGTCGACTCTTAGCCCACAGCACCCCACCTGCCAAGGGCAGGAGAGGCTCTCTACAAGCTCTGCTCTTTGTTCCTTTGTTTTGTTTTTATTGAGTAATGCCCAAAACACATTCTATGGCTTCCCCCAATTCGGTGAGCCCCCTAACAATTGTCAATAGATCCTTTCATACTTAAATTGAGACAAAGAACTTTCACTTAATAGAATGTGGTACCAGGAAATGGTGGGGCCTCGAACATCAAGGACACATACTGGAAGACAGAAAGTTAGTAGCTCTTGTTGGGCATAATGTAAAAGTTTGTCACACTGCTGAGCCTGGGAAGCCGTCTATGTGCTGTGGATGTTCCCTTTGAAAAAATCATATGGAAACCTTGATCCAGAATGAAAACATCGAATAGGATTTGGATAATATTCTGTGTATAAAGAATTCTCAAACTGCTCTCCAAATTCAGTAACATACAGGAGTTGTCTTAAACTGCATCAACTTAAAAAATAAAAATAAATTGAACAGTGACTTGAATTGAGGAGTTCACTTTTCTTATATCTGCACATTAATGGACAATTAAAAGGAAGAATCAGTCTATGCATTTCATATGTTCAAAATGGCAATCCTAAATCATCAATAAAAAATAAAAGGGGGCTGGTGGTATAGCTAGTGCTTCCTTAGCATAGGTAGGCTCTAGATTCAACTCTCAGCACCTCAGAAAAGAAAAAACTAAAAGTAAGAGGTTAGACAATATTTTCTCCAAGAGGATTACAGTCTGTCATATACTATAGAAATATTTCATTGAATCACTTTGTATTTCACTCATGTATATCACTTTGTAACTTAAAACACATTTTTACATGTTCTCTCTCACTTTCATTTCAGGTACAAAGAAACTGAGGCTTTAAAAGGTTCGGTAACTTCTTCAACATTAAAAATCAAGCAGTAGCAGCCACATGTGGTGGTACATGCCTATAATCCCAACACTAGTGTATTCCCAACAGGGGAAAACTTCTAATTATGACTAGTTAGTAATAAGAATTGAAACCTCTGCTTGCATGCCTAAGGAATTTTACCCACTTACTCCAGTTTACATGCCTAATGATTAGAAGGAGTTTCCTCGGACTCCTGGCTTCTGGCTCCTTACATTTCACACTTGATTTCTCCTCTGCTACCCACATTTCTGGTGCTGGGAGTTATCAATCACGCATCTAGCAACAAACCTGTGACCTCATCTTCAGTGTCATGAGATTGAGTAAACTGAGGTGACGGGGGTGTCATTCAGAGGGCAGAATCTAGCACAAGCACACACACAACAGGCTGGGCATGGACAAATTCATGGGGATAAATTAAAAACATAAGCACAATGATAGGTCCTTGGAAGGGTCCCTGCAAAGGAGCGCCCTGGGGCTTAAAGCGTCAGTCCCTTCACAGAGAACATGCCTCTGTTCTTTCCATGATATTGTCTTTGTTTTAAATTTTGTGTGTGTGGTACTGGGAACCCAGGGGCATTTTACCCCCAAGATATTTTACCCCCAGATCTTTTTTTGTTTTGAAGCAGAGTCTTGTTAGGTTACTGAGTCTCACTATTAAGGATGTCTACCCATGATCCTCCTGTTTCAGCCTTCCAAGTGCTGGGATTACAGAGATATGCATCACCGTGCCCAGCTTTGCTCTAATTCTAAAACATACATCTAACATAACCGAAATTCAAGTCCCCCTCTCCAGTTTTAATCACTGGTAGAGGAAAAGGGAAGAGGTGGAAACAGAACAGAAACTTTCCCCATGGTACTAATATTTCTGAAAAACTTTACTTCCCTTCTTGAGAGATAGAGGGTCCCTGTCCCCTCCCATTTTTCCAGTCTACCTCTCTAAGCTTGAATTCAAGGTATATCAAATGTTAGATCCCAGTGGAAAAAAATAGTTCATCAGATTAGATAGACATAGGCATTGAAAAGCCTGGTCCATTTCAGTTGTGGGGGAAGTAGGAGCACTGTAGGAAAAGGCCCTGAGTACTTGGGGGCTGCTGGGCCCAGGATACCAGGAGACCTTTTACAGGGTGCTAGGAAGAAAGAGACCATTCCGAGGACATGGGATTCTAATGCAGGGAGAACTGGAATCCGGGATGGGGATGATGATGGGAACAAAGGAAACCCATATGAACTTTAGCAGGTTCCTTATCTAGTGAATTAACCCCAGTTCATTGTTAGTGTACATAGAATATACAAATATATTTTGCAATGTTAACACAGGATTTTAAAACTTTCATAACCTTTAAATGAGCATTGTGAGAAAGGTTAGTATTCTTGACAAATGTTTAAAGATCCCCCAAATGAAGGCAAAATAATTGTAGTAGTGCATGATCCCTGCAGTTTAGCAAAAATTGACAAATTCAGAAGAATTACTTAATGAATGTTATAATTGATGATGGTGATAAGAAAATAGGGATTCTTAGAGCTATAATTATAAAAAATATATACAGTTATCCATTCTGGTAACTATATTCCTATGACTGGTATTATTTCTCTAGAAAAAAATGTCATTTGCTGCCTTCTGTTTATGATGGACTGAAAGTACAGTTCAGTTCTCAAGGACCACATTAACAAAGTACAGAAATTAATAAGTGAACACCTCAAAATAAGGCACAAATCTTTATTTGAATGCCCTAAAAGAACAGTCTTTATTCTAGGCCACATAAATATCTGGTTTGCACAATTACTATAAGAAGTTTATTATTATAAATTTTTGGAATTGTGCCACAAAAAATAATTTATTAAAATATATGAAAACCCTTGTAGTCCCACATAAATTAACAATAATTAATTTTATTGTATGAATAAAATCTAACCCACTTATGAAAGCTTGGAAAAATTGCTAACATTGTTTTTTTCAAATTCCATTGTTTTTCTATTTTTCTTCTCTTTTATAATTAAGTTCATACACATTGTTTTGTTTCATGACTGTTGAATTTTAAGTATATGTGTAGCTGGGTGTCATAGCACATGCCTGTAATCTTAGTACTTGGAAGGTTGAGGAAGGAGGATCACAGGTTTGAGGCCAGCCTCAGCAACTTAGCAAAAACCTCAGGAACTTAGGAAGACCCTGTTTAAAAAAAAATTAAAAGGACCAGGGGTGTAGCTTGGAGACAGAATATCCCTAGGTTCAATCCCCAGTACAAAATTAATTAACTAACGATATGTTCATAATTGAAATAGCTCAGTTTCTCCTAAAGAATATCCACAACACAGATGGTCTATAGTCGATTGTTAAGTTATAATAGAAGGAATCACTTCTCTCAATTTGAAACAGAATTACAAGTATGGAAACTAGAATGCACTATTTGAAAATTTTAAAAGTTTGTCATTCACTTTTGAAATATGTGGTGCTTTGTAGGTCTCTGCAAAGGAGAAGAAGTCTAAGACGCAGTTCTGTCTCTTGTTCTAAACACCTGCTTGTCCTTAATGAAGTCAGTTCATTTCTTCGTCACTTAATTTCCCTTTTCCATGAAGTACAGATCATATCAGCTCCCTAACTACCTCTTAGAGCTATTAGGATGAAAACATGTGGCATGAGATGTGAAACACTTCTTCAAGTACAAATATGAGATGTAATTATTTTAATAAGACCAATAATTAAAGTAAATTTCTACCTTTCCCATCATGTTTACTGTTGGTCTCTCAAAAGCTAACTTAATGAATCCACTTGACAATTTAATTACGTGTCTAAATTGGAGTTCCTGGCCACACTATAAAAAATAGGCATAGGTAATGTTTTCAAGCATCATTTAGTTAAAATCACCTTCAATGAGTTGCTTTTCACAATAACCTTTCATTTTAAGTGTCACATATACTAATTTTAATTCACTGAATTACTATATTGTAAGTGCACCACCTGGCTACTAATAGAGCACACATTTTTATGCATAGTGAAATACTTGCATTTAGATGCCTGGTTACTGTTTCTGGGTTTCATCATCAAAAATTTTCCATATAATCCTAAATAGCTCCTAAATTATATCCTGACCTTACCACACACTAGTCTACAAAATAAAACACAAGAAGTTCTAGTCACTTTCAAAGCTTTATAAAGTTAAATGAATAACAGACCATAAAAATAATAAAACCAAGAATTATTTCTCCAAAAAGTGTTGCAAAATATAATACTCAACACTTTTTGAGTTTACTTTTTTATAAAGATGAGAAAATTTTCTATGTAAAAGGTTCTCAATCAAGATTAAATTGCATAGCTGGGTACAGTGGCACACTCCTGTAATCTCAGCTGCTCAGGAGGCTGGGGAAGGCAAACCTACATCTAGGCTAGCCTGGGCAACTTAGCAAGACACCATCTTAGAACAAAATAAAAAGAGCTGAGGGTGTAGCTCAGTGGTAGACCATTTGCCTGGAACATGCCAGAACCTAGGTTCAATCTTCCGTATTGCCAAAAATGGGAGGAAAATAAGTTGCAGACACTTAGGTTATTTTTACTTTATCTGAGACTCACAATAAATATTTTATTCTCTCCCCAAATTGAAGAAATGATATTTTTATGTTATTCAAGCCTTCATAATACAGTTATAAAAGTTTGGTATATTTTTAACTGACTTTATACTAAATGAAACACCTTAGCTTAGTGGTTAAATGTAGAAATGCGGACACTAGACTGGAGGAGGTTCAAAATCTGGCCCTGCTCCTCTTTAGCTTTCTGATCTTAGAAAGACTACTCAACCTCTCCAGGCCTCAGTTTCTTTATCTTACAATGGGAATCCATTATCATTATAACTTTCCTGAAAAGATTGTCATAAGCACTTGGCTTAATACCTGCAAAGCACTTCACAGCTAGATTTAGATGTGCTTTATACATTGAAATTTAAGATGTAAATTAAAAACCTCATTCTGAATTTATGATCCCTTTTCTAGTAAATGACTAGAAAAACTTCAGGAGGAATAGAACAAATACTATTCCTGCTTTTACTGCTGAAGAATAACATATAGGGACTGGGAGTATAGCAGCTCAGTGGTAGAACATGTGCTGAGCATGCACAAGACCATGGGTTCAATTCTTAGTACCCCCCAAGATAATTAGAATATGCAACTACTTCTAAATTAAAGTTGAAAACTAAGATATTTATAATTTTATTATAACTTTTGAAAAAATCAAACATGTGACACACCAGAGTCCAAATATAACACAAACATTGAAGTTTAGTAAAGCAAGAAAGGAAAGGAAGAGAATTGGGTATGTTTTGCACATGCAAGTAGAAAATTCAAGCCGAATAATAAACTTGTTATAGAACTATATATTTCTCAAACAATACATGCTGTAAATTAGAAGGAGCCCAAAATTCATAGCCCATTAAGCCTCAACTAGACTGGTCTTTATAATAAATACTTTTAGAAATACGTGATTAAAAATATTATAATCCATTTATTTACACTGGAATAAGCAATTTCCTGTTCTACTTACTCTATTTAAATTTTGTTTAGCTTGTACCTCATATATTTCTTCAAACTTTAAAATGTGAATGTGAACCTCACTATAATCTTCCAACCATTGTCTTCTGATACAAGAGAGTTCTACAGCAAAGTGTATATTAACACAGCATCTTAATGAATTTATATCAATTATTTGGTCCCTAATAGAGTATGCCCATTTTTTCATCTCAATCAGTTAAAGCAGCAAGACAACCCAGGGCTCTTATGGCTATTAAGTCACTCCTAAATTGTTTTAGTCTCAAACTACATTTTGATGTTATAGTTTCAATGTCCTTATTTTGTGAACAGTCTAAAATTGCACATTTCCCCTTTGATCCAATAGTTACATTTGCAAATACTTTTTATATTTGTAGGGGGTTAGAGTTTTTTAGTTGTTTTATTATTAATCTGTTGTATTACATATGTATTCAAAAAAGTGGTCTATGAAATTTCTACCTTTTTTTTTTTTTTTTTTTTTTGAGGTACTGGGGACTAAACTCAGGGGCATTCTACCTCTGAGCTATACCACCAGCCCTATTTTTTATTCTTCATTTTGAAACAGGGTCTCCCTAAGTTGCGGAGTGCCTCACTAGGTAGCTGAGACTGGCCGCAAACCCAAATCCTCCAATCTCAGCCTCCCAAATGCTAGGATTACAAGCGCCACCATACCCAGCTAAATTTCTACCTTCTGAAATGGATTAAGGTAGGTTTGAGGATACTTGGAAATAAGGCAAATGCTTGACTTGAGAATGTTCTATGTATAGCTATTAATTTAATATATTATTCTAATGTTCTATATCTTTATTTAATCAACTTGATAAATATAAAGAGCTTTAAAATCTTCCACAGTAACTGTATTTCTCCCCATTTCTTTTCAGGTATCTAATAGTTAGACCCAAAGTGTCTAAATGCTATGGTACTTAGCGCATGATAGTGCATGACCACACTGTATTTATTGTGAATTATATATTTTGTGCCACGTTATCAATACGATCTCTATCTCTCCTATCTTTTCCTCCTTATTCTCCTCCTCCTCCTCTTCTTGTTCATCTTTTTCTTCTTGTTTCTGAAACATTCTGGTATTCCTGACTTTCCTGCATTGTTTTCTTCCAGTGTGTATCACAGTACTTAGTTGGTCTTTGATTTTAATCAATTCTAAGAGACTTGCCTCTTAATTGAGTAGTTTAAACATTTTTATTTGCACAATTATTTTTATTTAACTTGAGAGATTTTGTTTTGTGTTTTCTTTTATAACATTTGCTTCATGTTCATTCTCTCTCTCTCTCTCTCTCTCTCTCTCTCTCTCTCTCTCTCTCTCTCTCTTGCTCACTGTGATGGAATCTAGGGCTCTCACACATGCTCAGGACTTGTTCTACCACTGAGCTCCACCCGAGCCCATTTTCTCCTGTTTTGGAATCACATATCATTTCATTCATTCAACAGTATTTAATGAAGAATACGTCAGATATTATGACATGTAACTATATTTTCATTGCTTTTATTTTGCTTAAGTGCTATGGAAGGTGACTGTGAAGTTTATGTTTCTTGATTTTTCCCCCTAACACTCTTTAGTTTTTCTTAAAAATATTTGCAATGCATTAGTTGGGCAATTATTAGTATAATCTCTATCTACTCACTTAACTCACAACAGGACAAACAGGGTAATCCAGGCCTTAGAAGTGATTGCCATGTAGCAAGAACCTCAGTATGCCTTAATTGAAAGAATGGATGACTGACGGATTGTAGGAATAAATAATGTAAATAGTCTAAAAATTCAACTTGTGGTTATCTTTAATTTTAAAATTTTTGGTTCCATAATTGGTGGGATCACAGACTATTTTAATGTTTATATTTTTTGTATTTTTAAATGTTTTATCATCTGTTTTTGATAAAGAATGAAATGATTTGATTGGAACTTTACATTATATGAAGAAAAATTAGCATTATTTAGTTTTCTTATGTCTGTCATGCACACTTATTTTTTAATAGGATCTGACCCAGATTCCCTTAACTCAATAACATACTTTAAAAATATTACATAGTCAGAAGCATTACTACCAAGGATAGATGTAAGTAACTTAGTTCAAGCATTAGAAATTTTTATAAAGTTGTTCAATAATTCAACTGGGTTACAAATATATGAAATTTCTTTAGTAGGCTTTTTTTTTTTTTTGAGGTACTGGGGATTGAACCCAGGGGCTGAGCCCTATTTTATATTCTTTATTTTGAAAGAAGGTCTCACTAAGTTGTGGAGGGCCTCACTAAGTAGCTGGGGCTGGTCGCGAACCCATATCCTCCAGTCTCAGCCTCCCAAGTCCTGGAATTACAAGCGTGCGCCATCACGCCTGGCTCTAGCAGGATATTTTTAAGGGAAAGAGAACTTACCAGGATGAACACAATGCTCCTCAGACACCAGTTAACTATACCATATAACCTATCAAAAGGACCCTTCTGGTTTTACCATCTATGTACAATAGTTTGCCCTTCTGAACATAATCTAAAAATTATTATTTTCAAGAGAAGTAATGCACAAATTTTCTAGTTGGATTTAGTACCTCTAAAACTTGTCTAATCACTTGTTTCTAAGTATCTGCACATTACTAAACTGTAAAACTATTGGTATTGGGTTCATTGGAATTGCCAACAGTTGTGTAATATATAATAAACTAAGTAAATATATTAATACCTTGAGAAAGAATGTTGAGTGTAGTAATGATTTTTGTTAAATAACTTGATCACCAGCATGCTTTAAATTTATACTGGAAAACTCATTGTTTTGCTTTATACACAACTTTTAGAAACACTTTCAGCTGTTCTTCTTTTCCAGCCGCTCTGTCCTTTGGCATGCAGACAGCTCTGGCTCTGGAAACCACTGTGATGACACAAGGTTACCAATACGAACAGTGAGATTTCATGGATCACACAACTATAGATTAGAATCTTTTGTAAAAAGTTAATTCTAAATACATAGTTATTTTTCCTAAGATTAATAATAATGTTATAGATATAAAATGGAAGCTTTAAAAAAAATAAATTGGTGGGGCCAGGCACTGTGGCACACACCTGTAATCCCAGCTACTCTGGAGGCTGAGGAAGGCTATTGAGGTCAACCTGGGCAATATATCAACACTCCGTCTCAAAATAAAATTTGATGTAGGTCAGTGGTAGAACACTTGGCTAGTATGCACAAAACCCCCGGTTTAATAAATAATATTTCCCTTAAATAAATAAATAGGAGGGAGATTATAACAGTAACATAATCTCATTATAGAAGATTAAAGACGAGCATGATGGCAAACACGACTGTAATCCCAATACTTGGGAGGTAAAGACAAGAGGAACACAGGTTTGAGGACAGCCTCAGCAATTTAGCAAAGCCCTCCGCAACTTGGTGAGACACCGTTTTGAAATAAAAAAACAAAGAGAACTAAGGCTTTAGCCCAGAAGTAGTATGTCCAGTAACACACACACACACACACACACACACACACACACACATACACACACACACACACACACACATAAAGAAAAATGGAAAGAATACATAAAAGTAAAAATCATTTTAATTTAGGTATAGCTTTATTTTTCAATAGACAATGAACAGGTAGAGAGCAGGCTAATAACACAATTAAAATAACACAGTTAAGTTTCTAAAAGTTCTGGTGTGCACAATAAGATAACTATAGTTTACAACAATTTAATATTTCAGAGTAACTAGTAAGGAAAGTCCATAGTTCCCAATACACAGTAATGATTAATGTTTGAGGCGTGGAAATGCCAAATACTTTGATTTGATCATAACATATTGGATTATCACTCTGTGCCCAATAAATCAATACAAATTTTATATCAATAAAATTTTTTAAAAGTATAATTGAAAGCTTTATTGCCACCTGCAAACTGACAAAACCCAAACCAACCAAGCAAAAGACCAACAACTCAAAGTAAATTGAGACTTGAAGTTTATTGTAAGAAATATGTTCCTTAAAAAAAATGTTTTGAGCCGGGAGTGGTGGCGCACGCTTGTAATCCCAGCATTCAGGAGGCTGAGACCGGAGGATCCGGGTTCGCAGCCATCCTCAGCTACCTAGTGAGGCACTCCGCAACTTAGTGAGACTCAGTTTCAAAATAAAGAATAAAAAATAGGGCTGGGGGTATAGCTCAGAGGTAGAATGCCCCTGAGTTCAATCCCCAGTACCGCAAAAAAAAAAAAAAAAATGTTTTGAGTCAATGCTGAATTTTATAAACAATTTAAAAATTTCTGTAGCTAAATAACTAATTATAACTATATTTGAGCTTCAGTTTTGAGTTTAGAGATAACTGAGTAGCTCACTGCTATTTAAGTTGCCATTCAAACCATTTCTTTTACTTGGACAGAGATTTGGAAATATTCTATTGGAAAGAATCTAAACGTCCAACAAGAGTAGAATGGTTAAATATACTATGATATATACAGATAATTCCCTGGTATAAAGTGCTTTTTTATTTTACATCTCCAGCTCTTTTAAATATATTTTGAAAGAAGTCTCACTAAGTTGTCCAGGATGAACCTTGAATTTGTCTCAGTCACCTGAGTTGCTGGGATTATAGGCCTATACCAGCACCCACCTATTTAGTGCTTTTAAAATAATGGTAAAAAGCATTTTATCCAGAGGAAATACTCCAAATGTTAAAAATGTTAAAGACATGAAAAAATGGTATACAATATGATCAAATATGTGTGTTTATGTTTGGATGTGACCAACATCCTTTTTTGTTTATGTTGGTGTTAAGTGTCTGTTCCTGGCAACCTAACAAATATACTTGTAGATTATAATAGGAAATTTATTTTTAAAAATTCACACCCCTAAGGGAAAAAAAAAAAAAAGAAACCATGACTTTTTGTGGCCTTCAGAAGCCTTCATTAAAGCAGGAAGACAAAAGAAAAACTTGCATTACAGTGTTAAAAAAAATCACAAATGCCTAAATTTAATATTTTCTGCCATTTCTATATCATGCCTAAAAAGGCCATCATTATTAATGCCATATAGGTATATGCTTAATGTATTAATATTTCAAAATCTATCCTAAAATCCTTCTCAATGTTGCTCTATAATTGTGGTGCCAAGCAAGACAACATACCTGTAGTTTAAGAGAAAAAATTATTATCCCAAGTGTAAAGAATTTCCATCTTTAAATCCAAAGTTATTATAAATTTTGGAATTTATATGTGATAATTAATCAAGTAATCAAAGATGGTCTATGGGCTTATACCCCTATCAGAGTTTCTGCCTACTTTCTACAGGATATTAATACTTTACCCTTAATTAAATCCCTGTCTACTGTATGAAGGGAAATTTATGTGCTTCCCCCACCATTTCTCAAACTCTGAACAGGAAGTAAAATGGTTGAACAAGTTCACTTTCAATACCTGAACATTGGCAAGAAAAATAGACCACTTATTATAGTACCAAAAATCTTTCATTACTGTAATAAAAAGCTATTTGTTAAATTAACTTAATGGGTCAGTGGGAGAGTTCTTGCTCAGCATGCTCAAGACCTGGGTTTGATTCCTAGCACTGCAAAGAAAAACAAAAAGGAACTTAAGCACTGGAGCTATATCTGTCATAGAGGAATTACTCATCAGGCACAAGACCCTGGGCTTGATTCCTAGGAACAAACAAATAAATAAATAATGAACTTAAATATTAGAGAACAGAGACTATTAGAAAGTCTCTTAAAATTAGTAACACAACTTACTTTACCTTGCTATCCATTTAAATGATATCACTGACAAGATCACAACAGAACTTTTAAGCTTCTGAGCACATCCCTGTGTAAAGGGAAGATCTTTATCTGCCTCACCAATGATATTGCTACGACTATGACAAATGTCAAAAAACCTGGACTAATTACAGCTTCACACAGCTCACATTTTTGATCTTATAAGTGCGGTTGTAGGCCATTTCACATGTCTATATCCATTAAGTATAATCTCTCCCTCAACTAAATACCTAAACCACTACTGAGGATGAATAAATTACAGTCTGAGAATAAAGTGGTTGTTAATAAGAATTGATTCTAATGAAGGTGATACATATCAGTAGAAAAACAGTACATATGGCTGAATTGTTTCGTAAATGTAATAGATGTGTAGTTTTTGTGAGCAACATGAACTTTTCAAGAGAAACAGAAATCTTAGTTACATCCCCATAGCACTGAGAACTTTCTCAAATAATTAATTCAGTGATATTGTGCAACAAATTCAAAGAAACAAACATTGTAGGGGGAGGAGGGGTACTGGGGATAAACCTAAGGCTTCATGCATGCTAAGCCCTGGCTCTACCACTAAGCTACACCTCTAGCCCCACAGATGAACTCCTTAAATTCTCAAAACAAAGATTATAAATGTTTGGAAATTTTATCACATTTTTATCTTTAGTGGCTATTTGATTAACACAATGTCTGTTTGTTTGTTTCTGGGAGCACAAATTGTTGAAAGAGCAAGGATTTGAAAATCGTAGAGACCTAGATTTGAATCTTAAGTAGCTATTTCTTCTTGAGCAAGTTGTTCAACCTCTGTTTCCTTCTCCTCTTCTGTAAAGCGAGCATGGTAACTACACTGAAAGAGAACTGTAAAACAGCTCTAAGGAAGGTCTCACACCACAGTGTAGTTGTACAATACTTGGTGCACAGCTCAGTGTGTCTCTCCCTTTCCTGGGTGACCTTGCAGAAACCACATGCCTTTTGAACTGGATGCCTAGCTGCAAACTATTCAAAGTAAAAGACATTATAGTTGATTTCTATTCTAAAACCTGAAATAAATCTTTAAAAGCCTCTAGTATCTAAATGATTTTAAACAATATTATTTCAATAAGCTCAATAAAGTTCTTTTAGAATTTGTTAAATTTTATGGTCCAATTAATTTCACCGTCAAATGCATGTACAAGGACTAATTTTAAATTAAGATGCCAGCCAAACAAAAATACAACCGAACCTCTCAATCCAGGCATAGAATATAACTAAACAGCCTGCAGTATAATAAAGACAGCAAAGTAAACACTGGAAAGAGATAGCTGCCCTTGTTGTCTCTGTTGAGCATGTCAAAGTACTGCATCTTAAAAATATTTGAAAAATCTGCCTTTTTTCCATCTGTTATATTTCTCACTGCGTATCTGAAAAGTTCATGTGAAAGTTCATTGTAAGTTCAAATGTGTCGTATCAGGTCATTTACAGGGTAAAAGTTCACTGTGAGTTTATTATTATTTTTTAAAGACTGAAGTGGAAAAAGAATAAATATACTAATTGAAGCTATTTTACATTATTACCATCAAATTTTTAAGCATCATAAATACAAATTATAAATTTTACAAGGCCATGTGCAGTGCATAATGGCAACAATATGGTTTTAGGAAGATTCCTGAGATACTATTCTTGGGGACTGTCTACAGAGAAGAAAAGCTATAGATAAATCTTGGTTGCTCTAGGTATTAGTTAACGTAAGACAGTTGTCAGATTTTATGTTGTATACTATACTTTGTTTAAACTACATATTTTTAAATCATCAAATAGAGGCAGAGAAAACAGGGAAAATAGCAGAAATAGCAAATGAATATCATCTTACTATTTAACTGAATACAGATGATTTTTAAATTATGATTGCTAAGATGCTATTTGAAGTAACAGTATTTGTGGCCTGCTTATAGCAAAAAGGAAGTCAAGAGAAAAATGTTTCATTGGGAACAAAATTACTGAATCACCAAGAAAAAGAATAAAATATAGCATTAGCCAATATTATTTGAATCATTGAGGTAAAAATTGAGATTTACTTTGAGTAAAACCTCCATAATTTAAAGAGTAATTTTCAAGGACTACAATGGTGAACATATGTCTCAGTCTTTCTGGAATTTCTATACCAGAATACCTACCTGGTGCTGTGTAATACACAAAATAAGGACGTTTCTTTGGCTCTCAATTCTAGTGGGTGGAGGCTCTAAAGAGGATGGCACCAGGGTCCTCATGAAGCTCCTTGGCTAGGTCACAACGGAGCACAGAAGCAGTAAGTGGACCAGCTCCTTCAGAAGGGCATGTGTGCAAGAGAGTGCATGGAGACAAACTCACTTTATAGCAACCTGTTCTCTTGGGAAGGAATCCAGTCTAGTCCCTTAAGACCTGCTCCCACAAGACACATTAATCCATGCATGAGGGTGGACCCTCCATCAGCCTCCTCTAGGCCTACCTCTTAAAGTTCCCACCATCTCAGCACTGCCACAAGAGGAACCAGGTTTCTGGCACTGGAAGTGTCTCCCCAAAGCCCATGTGTGTAAGGATTGGTCTCCAGCTGCAGTGCTGCTGGGAAGCAGTGGACCCTAGTGGAGTGAAGTTAGGTCACTGCGGCGAGCACCGGAAGGGGATCCCATGAGCCTGGCCCTGCTCTCTCTCTTTTTGCTTCCCACTCATAGGGAGGTGAGCAGCTTTGCTCCCCACCATGAGGCTGTACCTCACCACAGGTCCAAGAGCAATGAAGCCAGGGAATACAGACTAGGACCTCTGAAATTGTGAGCCAAAACATCTTTTCCCTTATTGAACTAATTAATCTCAGGTATCCGTCATTTAACAACTGTTAGCAGCAGAAGGATAACATGGGAGAAACCATATCCAAACCATAGCTATGTATATAACTTAAGGAACAGCTTAACTTCTGGCTTCAAGGATTAAAAATATTTTCTTTCTCTAAAGTACATGTACACAATCAGGGTTCAGCAAAGGATTCTAAATATAATACAGATGCATTCCACTTTTTCTCAATTTTCTTCTATCAAATGCATGTCTTTAGCTTCATAATACAGGTCTATGGTTTGATACTTGAATTGATGTCTCTCCCCACTCCTGCAGTGATACAAGGAATCAAACCCAGGGCCCTGTACGTTGTAGTCAAGTGCTCTACCACTGAGCTGTACCCCCAGCCCCTGATCATTGAATTGAAAAGCTTCTTTGTTTCTCTAGAGAATATATTTTCTTTATGATGTACTACAATTAGTTTTAATGGGTTATAGTATTTCTGCATTAATTCACTCCATAAATGTTTATCTAGTGTTTATTATTTGTGAAGTGCTCTACTAAGGATTATAAGCAACCCAAAGTTTAGTTGGACATTTCTGGCTTTAAGAAGTCTACAATCCTGTGGAAAAAATATGAAATAAGAATAAATAAATAACACAAGAATGAAATAATTGGCTCCATATTAAAAGTACAGGTGAAATGATATGGGAGCTTATAGGAGGAGACATTATTTCTAGTCAAACTAATCTTGGAGCAAACTAATCTTGGAGTTAATACTAAATGAATACATTATTAAGATGCTATTTTTTTTTTCAAATTATTAAATGTGAATTAAGAAATGTAAGAAAATCTCCTTACTTCTTATTCCATGTTTACCTACCTAATATATGCCATTGATAACATCACATCTTTCAAATTTTTATTAGAAAAGATGGTACGGGTGCTTGTGTGTGTGTGTGTGTGTGTGTGTGTGTGTGTGTGTGTGTGTAAATGTAGCATTTAAAAATAAAATCATATTAGTCATTTACTGGCCCGAAGTTTTGTAAGAAAGATTTGATAAGTCACAAGTTACATTAGGTAAGAGGACATGCTGAGGATTACCAATTCATACAACAGCTGTTGAGACAATAATTGTACCAGAGGGGACCAATCCCCCATGCAGGGGGCTTGAAGATGATGAGCCATCCATCAGGAAAACATTCTAGTATGGAAAACCCTCTATAGTGCCTGGGTGAAAAGCAAGGAAAACTATGGTTCAGAACAGCATGGAGGAAAACCCAAGGAAAAAGAGGCTGAATTATGCCAATCAATGCATTTGGTGAATAACCACTCCAAAACTGTACAGTCAACTTACTCTATTTAGACATTTATTATTATATATATTTTTTTGAACTGGGCATTGAACCCAGGGGCATTCTACCCCTGAGCTATACCCCCACCCCCATTTTTTCATTCTTTTTTGAAACAGGGTCTCACTAAGTTACGGAGGGTCTCACTACCGATCCTCCTCTCTCAGCCTCCCGAGTACCGGGATTACAGGGGTGCACCACCATGCTGGGGTTGATTATGTCTTTTTAAATCACATACTGGCTTATCAATATGTGATAAGCACTGAATACAGATGATGCCTGGGAGCCAAAAAGAAAGACTCATCTTGAAAGCAATGGATGGATATTTAGTATAGAAATTCAGATACTGTTTTTCAAGAGGTTTAGAAGTGTTCTCCAGCTCCTCTTGGTATGAGAGTGACAGGAATTCCTGGGCCAGCTGGATGGTGCAGGAATTCAATGATAAGAAGTTGGGAGGGATGAGAGTGCGGAAGCTGCCATGAGTAGTGAGGGCTGCACAACATCATATCCTGGTGTCCCTCAAAGTGATACCACGGCTCACAGCTAAGCTGCATTTCCCGCCCTCCTCTTATGCCTGCAGTAATGGAGGGCTGCTATAAACCCACGCTAGCAAACTTGGGTCTCAGCTTTCAAAGACTGTTTAATTTACAAAGCTGATCATCTGTTCACTAGGAAGAATATGATAATTAACAGAAATTACAATAAGAACAGAAATACATGGTAAGTTGGAGATATAGTCTATGCCTTTACTTGGTCCTGAAATGGTCATTTAGTAATGTTTAAACAACCATTTTGAATAGTAAGGAAAAAACTCTTTTGGTTCTAGAAGGAGAGAACATTTTATTTTGGTCGATCATAATATAACTTTAAAAGTAAAACTGATAAAGAGATAAAAAGATAATGAAAGTTAATGCATTTTATTTCAATATTTCTTCTTTTTTTTTTTCATTTGTGGTATTTGGAATTAAACCCAGGGCCATTCTACCTCCAAGATACATCCCCAACCCTATTTCTATTTTTTTTTTTCAAATAAGGTCCCACTAAGTTGCTGAGGGTCTTGCTAAGTTGCTGAGGCTGGCCTGGAACTTTTGATCCTCCTATCTCTGCCTCCCACATACTAGAATTACAAACATGTACCATCAGGTCTGGACCTCAATATTTCTTAAATATATTGAAGGGCAATAAAACGAGATGTATAAAGATGGAAAAACAAATCATTTTTTCTTAGATGAAAAGACATTATAATAAAGATGTCAATTCTACCAATTATTTGTGCTATATTTAAAACAAATCCACTTAAAATTATTTTTGATAAAATAATCCTATGGCTCATGTGGAAGAATAAATGCCAGACAAGAGAATATGTGTGTATCTGATACTAATTCCCTACTTAATTTAAAATATAGTTCAAGATTACTATATAGATTCACATGGAAAATCATATGGAGAAACTATCTCAAACCTCTTACAGAAACAAAGTAGAATTTCATTCTGGAAAAGATGGAGTAACATGGACCAAATTTACACTCCTGCTTCAATCAACCAAGAACCAGTTTTTAAGATACTGGATATCAGGCAACAAACAACACTGATGCCTTGGAGCTATGAAACAAATGAAGTGATAGGCTTTCCATCCATGAGCTGGGAAGGGAAACTGGGATAGAGCCTGGCAGTCTCCCTAAGTTGAGGAGCCCAGAGTCTGGACATGGGGGATTCGAAAGACAGAGTACCAGGGAACACGGGGAGTTCACAGGACCTATCACCATACAGAAGAGAGTAGTGGCACACATCAGGCGTACTGGCACACACCTGTAGTCCTAGTACTTAGGAGGCTGAGACAGGAAGATTGCAGGTTCAAGACCAGCCTGGAAAGAAGTGTAGTTCAGAGGTAGATTGCCCAGGTTCAATTCCCACTCAAAAAAAAAAAAAAAAAAAAAAAAAAAGAAGAAGAAGAAAGAGAGAGAGAGAACATCAGTGAGTTGTTGTACAATTTAAAGCAACATAATATGTATGTGATCGGAGTCCCAAAAAGGGAGAAGGAGAGAGAGAAAAAAAAAAAAACAGAGGGGCCCCTCTTAAGTACTCAGTAGATAACTAGCCAGTACATGAGTATGAAGAAGCTACTGAAGACTGGCAGTAGAACCTGTTCTCAGTAGTTAGATGGGAAAATATAGGGAAATTGGTAGAGTGCTTAGAAGGCCTTGATTCAAAAGTAGGGAGTAATTAGTTCTAGACTAAATACTGCTCTGGACCTGCCTGTCAAATCTTAAAGCAAATCTTTAAAGCAAGACCAACATTGGTCAAACTGTTTCAAGATATCTTAATTGGTATCTTAACCATGAAACAGAACAAAGCTCAAAATAGTTGCAAAAACAATGAAAATATCCCGTAATCAGTAAGGTAATATTCACAACATCTTCCATCCAGTCTAAAACTACTAGGAATGCATAAAATCAGGAAAGTATGACCTATTTGAAGAAAAGCAATATACCAATTGAAACACACCCATATCTGACACCAATGTTATAATTATTTAAGACAATAAAATGATTACAATAACTGTGTTCCATATGTTGAAACAAAGCATAAACCGAACCAAACTTTAAGAAAACAGTGAAAGTCCCAAACAATAAACACTAAAATATCTAAAAAAAAAAAACATAGTGCCTAGGAGGCTGAGTCAAGAGGATGGCAGGTTCAGCAACTCAGTGAGGCTGTTAGCAACTTAACGAGGCCATGTTTCAAACTGGAAAATAAAACAAAACAAAACAAACAAACAAAAACAGTGCTGAGGGTGTAGCTCAGAGGTAGAAGAATGCCCTTAAGTTCAATCCCTAGCACTAAAAAAAAAAAAAAAAAAAAACCAAAAAAAAGAAAGAAAGAGAAAAAATATTAGTAACTTGAGGATAGCAATAGAATCATCCAAAAGGAAACATGGAGAGAAAAACAATTTAAAAAATAAAGAAAATCAGGCATAGTGGCACATGCCTGTAATCCTAGTACTTAGGAGGCTGAGACAGGAAGATTGCAGGTTCAAGACTAGCCTGGAAGTGTAGTTCAGAGGCAGATTGCCCGGGTTCAATTCCCACTCAAAAAAAAAAAAAAAAAAAAAAAAAAGAACAGAGAGAGAGAGAACATCAGTGAGTCATTGAACAATTGGCAGAAATCTGTCTGTGACACAGGATTTTGTGGAAGGCTAAACCTAAGAGTGATGAACAAGAGTATCTGTTAAAAGAAATACATAAGCAGCAAAGCATCCAAGGCTATTCTGGGCCAACTATAGTAAGATGTGAAAGCAAAGGGATGATTTAAAAATGGAATTTATAATTAAAAGGAAAGTAGAGCCGAAAGATTTGGAAAACTGCAAAGCAATTAGGAAGACTGGAGAAATTAGCAGCCCAGCCATGTAAAGAACAAATAAGCTTGCAAGTATGACCAAATAGCTAATGGCCATTTGCTAAAGAGACTAGTATGGATAGAAGGAAGCCTGATTCTATTCATCAAGACAATGGGAGAATGGCCACAAAGGCATTTCAGAGATCTTGGAAGCTGCCCTTCCCATCATAAGCCCAGAGGCGTAGGAAGGAAGAGTGGTTTCTAGAGATAGGTCCAGGTATAGCTGCATCCGTCTCCCAGAAGGCAGAAGCGGTAAACTCTGGCAGCACAATGCAGTGTTTCAAGTAGGCCCACATGCAGATATTCACTTGCCTCTGCCCCAGAGGGTGCAGACAGGAAGCCCTGGTGGTGTCCATCTGGTGCTACTTTTGTAGGCATGCAGACTGCAACAGCTGCAGGGCCATTGCTTCCTCTGCCTAGATTTCAGAAGATGTATTAAAAAGCCTGGGGGCCCTGGCAGACACTTCTCTCGGGGTGGATCACTGCAGCGATACCCCACTAAGGTAATGTCTAGTGGAGCCATAGAGGCAGGACTGCTGCCTGAGACCCCAAAACAATAGAACCATTATTAGTGTACAACCCCAGCTTGAAAGAACAGGCACAAGACTCCTACCAGATTGCTGAGGCATGGACTGAGCCCAGCAAGGCCACAAAGATGGAGCTGTCCCAGTGTGCCCAGGAGGTGGCAATAGAGTGAAATACTATCTGGGAGTCTTAAAATTTAATGTCAGCCCGGCTGGGTTTCAGACTTGCTTAGGCCCTGTTACTCCTTTCTTCTTGCCTATTTCTCCCTTTTGGAATAGAAATTTCTGCCTTGTGCTTGTTCCAACACCAGATTTTACAAGTGGGTATTTTGTTTTGATTTCGCAGGCTCACAGTGAGGACTTTGACTTCAGATGAGTTTTTCCTGGAGTCTAACCCATACCTGATTCAGATGAGAGTTTGGATTTGTGAGTTGGTCCAGGAACAAGTTATGATTTATGGGACTCTTGGGATGAAACAAATGAATTTTGAATTGTGAGGAGGACATGAATTTTGAGGACCAGGGGCAGAATGCTATGGTTTGGCTGTGTAACTCCCAACGTATCAGTATTGGGAAGTGGGGCCTAGTAAGAACTGTTTAGGTCAGGAGGGCTCCACTCTCATCAATGAATTTATGTAGTTTGTTCTTACGAGAGCGGGCTATTATAAAGTTTAGCTTCCTCAGTTGTCGCTCACACATGCTCACTTCCCCTTCTGCCCCCCCCCCCCACCATGTTATGATGCGCCATGAAGTCCCATCAGAAGCCAAGCAGACACCAGCACCATCCTCTTGGACTTCCCAGCCTCTGGGATCCTGAGAGAAATAAGTTGCTTTTCTTTGTAAATCACCAGTCCATGGCATTTTGTATAGCAACAGAAAATGAAATAAGATAATCCATTTCTTATACTATATATAGTCATTCATCAAATGACTCATAGCCTAAATATAAAGCCTAAAACTATTGCACATCCAGAAAAAAACATAGGAAAAAATACTTGTGATTCTTGAATTAGGTAATGATTTTTTTTCTTTTTTTTCTTTTTTAGGTGCTGGGGATTGAACCCAGGGGCATTCTACCTCCAAGCTACACCCCCAGCCCTATATTTTATTCCTTATTTTGAAACAGGGTTTCACCAAGTTGCAGAGGGCCTCACTAAACAGCTGAGGCTGGCCATGAACCTGGATCCTGTGGTCTCAGCCTCCCAAGTACTGGGATTACAAGTATGCGCCACCATGCCCAGCTGGTAATGATTTTTTTTAAGGTATAACCCCAAAGGCATGATCCATAGAAGAAAAGATTAGTAACCTAAACCACACCAAAATTAAGGCATTTTTGAAAGACACTTGAAAAAAATGTTTACATAGTTATACATCTGATAAAAGACTTTATACAGAATATATAGATGCACCGGAGAAGGGATTAGCAGGAGAACTTGGAAGAAGGAATGACAAAATGGTACCAGGAAAATTTTAGGGGTGTCAGATCCATCATTCTTATTGATGGTGTTTTCATGGGCACATAAATCTGATCACACTTATCAAAATGTATTTTTGGAATATATATGTATAGTTTACTATATGTCAATTATACATCAATAATGCTATTTTCAAAACATAATAAAATTTTATGTGCAATCATCTAAAATCATTTCTCCAGTGTAACACTTATTAAAGTGTGCTTTATTAAATTAGAGCAAAATTAACATTTTTCTTGGCATATGTCCTTCTTACAATAAAAGAAATATAAAGTAAAAGAATAATTCACTTGCAAATTAAGATCTAAAAGACTTAAAATTAATCTCTAATAAAACAGCTAGACTAAAAAACTACTTCAGTAAGATTTTTTTTCATATTATGCATGCAAAGGAATAATTTAATTCTATTTCTAGAATTTGTGCCTATATATACCACCAGTATAATTTAAGCAAGCTCTTTTTTCAATATTAGCTAATAAAATGGCACAAACATCTTGTGATAATCAGCTTTCCATCACTATAACAAAATGATGAGATAACTTCTAGGAAGAAAAGTCTTATTTGGGGGTCACAGTTTGGAGGCTGCAGTTTATGACTGGTTGGCCCTATTGTTTGGGGGCCTATGGCAATAAAGTATATCATGGTGGAAGCCTGTGGTAGAGCAAAACTGTTTACCTGTTAGTTAAACATCAAAAGAAAATGAGGAAGTGAGTGGGATCCCACAGTCCCCCTCAAGGATACATATCCAAGAACCTAAAAGCCTCTTCCTAGGCCCTACTTCCAAAATGGTTTCACCACCTCACAAAAGCACCACCCTTGGGACCACCCAAAGACTCATGGGTGACAGATCCAAACTACAGCATAACTCTATGATAATTATTTAAAATAATTTTAATAGAGATATCTATACAGGACATTTAGTGTTTTGGGGTTTTTTTTTTCCAAATCAGACACACTTGAGTGTATGTATCTTATCAACCAGAGCTCCCTATAGCAAGGCCTGTGGAGGAAGGGAGAGAAGGCCCCTAAGACATATCAGAATGTTTACAAATTGGAAGAAGAAGAGTAAGATATTCTTTGTAAAACTTCCCTGCCTCGGAGAATAATGGTCCAAGGAGAGCCAGAATTGACTATTGAGAATCCCTAACTTAAGGAAATAAAAAAGCCCAAATTTCAGTTGAATACAGGGTCAGAAAATAAAACCAACTCTTCAACTTGGTTATTTCATCCTCATATATTCATAATTTTACACACATATATACTTACTATATTCACTAAATGATTTTTGTTTTCAAAAATACAAATCACTATCAAGACTCTGTGATGACAAAAACATGTAATATATAAATTCCTAAGTAAAAATCCTGTCTTGTGTTTTTTTTTTTATAATTACCATTCATTAAAAAAAATACATCAGCAGAGAAAAAAATATGCTCATTAACTTGTCACAAATAAATGAAAATGTATTAGTGCCACCCTGTGGTAAATCTCATACCTTATAATTTGTTTTTGTTGTTGTTTGTTTGTTTTTAACAAATGAAAAGGCTACAGCTGTCTGCATTGAAAGAATGTTTGCAACTGGGCACAGTAGCACAGGTATGTAATTCCAGTAGTTGGGAGGCTGAGACAGGAAGATCACAGGTTTGAGGCCAGCTTCAACAACTTAGGGAGACCCTATTTCAAAATTTAAAAAAATAAAATAAAAGGGCTGGGGGTGTAACCTGGAGGTAGAATGCCCCTGGGTTCAAACCTTGTACCAAAGAGAGAGAGAGAGAGAGAGAGAGAGAGAGAGAGAGAGAGAGAGAGAGAGAGAGAGAAAGAGAGAGAGAGAGAGAGAGAGAGAGAGAGAGAGAGAGAGAGAAGAAGAAGAAGAAGAAGAAGAAGAAGAAGAAGAAGAAGAAGAAGAAGAAGAAGAGTATTTGCATTGTTAATGTGCAAATATTCTTCTGGATCCCTATTATATTGGAACTTTTCTGCATGAAAATTTGATATCTTTTTGTATATAGGATCCCCAAAAATGTACATGGGTACATAGCAAGTGCCCCATAAATGTTTACTTTAGTGAATGTACCTGTCTTAAAAACCAGGAAAATTTAGCTCAAATAAATAGTCAGGGATACACATAAATACATACCTAGAAGATTATCCACTGTAGTTTATTTAAAATAACAGAAATATTTGAACCAACATATGTAAATACACACACACACACAATGGAACTAACATATGTATATATATTTATGTGTTTATATTGTGCACTTTAATAATTTGACTTTTATTAAATAATATACTTTAACAATAATATCATTATCTTTCACAATACTATACTTAAATTGGCTAGATAACTTGTATCATGTACTGGTATACTGCAATTAAATATAGTGTTATAAAAGATAATTATATTATTGTTAAATTATTTAATAAAAATCAGATTATTAGCCAGGTGTGGTGGCGCACGCTTGTAATCCCAGCATTTGGGAGACTGAGATCAGAGGATCACGGTTCGCAGCCAGCCTCAGCTACCTAGTGAGGCCCTCTGCAACTTAGTGAGACCCTGTTTCAAAATAAAGAATAAAAAATAGGGCTGGGGGTATAGCTCTGAGGTAGAATGCCCCTGAGTTCAATCCCCAGTACCGCAAAAAAAAAAAAAAAAATCAGATTATTAGACAACATGCATAATATAATCTCATCCTTATTTGAGACAGATATGTTAAACTATTCATGTTTATAATTCATATTGTTGTAGTTACTACAAGGAGATGTGATAGACTCCCTTTCACCCTGAATCATCTGCATTGGAATTCGATGGAGAGATTGATGATGATGCCACACACGAACCAAGAGGGCATAACAAGGTTTATTACTCACATAATGAGGCTTTCTGGGGAGAGCAGATGGCTTGAGAGAGTAAAGGGACTGGCATAGATTTTACTGCAATAAGAGCTAAAGCTGGATGAGGGCTCCCACATGTGGGCAAAGAATTGTGAGTGTTGTACTTCTTATTGGAGCCAGGAGGGAGCAACAGGGATTTTCCACCAGCTTGTCCAAATGTAGGGGAGAAAGTGAAATACTGGGGCTTAAAAGCAGTCAGCAAGCTAACATAAAAAATCAAGGCAGACTTTTTATTAAACATGTATGATAATGAACTATACAGTATATGTATACTATACATATACACAGCAGGATGGATGAAAGGATATGCACCAATATGTTGACTATAGCTATGTGTAATGGTACTATTATTGTATTTCTTTTCTTCATTTTGATTAACCATGTTTTTAAAAATTAACTTGCTTTGCTTTTATAAAGAAAACTGCAAACTATGTCTTGATTGTAAAATAAAACAAACCATGGAAATTATATTAAAATCTAGAAATTAAAACCCAGGCAGTCTCTTACCAAGAAAAAATAAATAAATCTTAGGATAAAGAAGATGCCTAGCACTGATAAAGGTATGACTAAACAGACATAATTATACTTCTAGCAGGAGTGAGCATAAGTTGGTACAAGCCTTTTACAAAGTACTTTGGTAATATGCATGAGAAACAGAAGGTCAGAGTAAAACTTATTCTTTATGATGAGCCCACTCATGACCTAATCACCTGGTAAAAGACCCACTTCTTAATGCAGTCACAGTGGCAACTAAATTTCATGAGTTTTGGAGGGGACATTCACACCAGAGCAGGATTTTCCTCCTAAGAAAATGTCTCTGCAGCCCGACTCACTTTAAACATGCTGAAAAAAAAAAAAGAATAAGATTTATAAAATAAAATACAAATGTCAAGCTAACTTCCTTTAAAACAGCAACTTTTGTCCATACTATTTTAATATAGAAATAATTTATTATAAATATAATATTCATTTAAGAAAAATTGAGACAGAAAAAGGGACAAGAAATCATTCAGTGAGCTATTATCAACTATAGCAGCCATTATAAATTCTTTTATGATCTTTCTCTCTATATAGGATTTTAGTGTTTTTGTTGTCTCAAAATTTGTGTGTTTGAGTATTGAGGAGTATAGGATAACTGAGCCCAGGGGCGCTCTACCGCCGAGCTATACCCCAGCCCTACTTAATTTATCTTATTTTGAGACAAAGTCTTGGTAAGTTACCATCTGTTCTCTAACCTGTGATCCTTCTGTTTTGTTTCTTCTTACTTTTCAAATGTAATAAACCTGGTGCTATATCTGAGCCTTGAACCTACTTTTCTTGGACAATATATATCCCTCTACTATCAAATTTTGCCAGTTCTACCTCCTAAAAAAAATATTTAATCAATGCACTATTTTCAATTCCTTCCCTTGCCCAAGTCAAGAGCTCTCAGTTACAACAGTCTCCTTATTTCTCTTTTCCCTTCAATTGCTTTGTAGCCAGAACAATCCTTGTAGAATGCAGATCTGTTCCTATCACTTCTCTGCTTTTACTTTTCTATAGTGGGTTTTTATTTGTGTTCAAGATAAAAATACAGAATCCCAAGCAGGACCTCTGTGGAGTCCTCTGCCCTCTGGTGCCTGCTTATCTCTTCAGGGTCACCTCTCACCACCATCCGGGTCTTTTTCTCCATCTCACCATTCTGCACTTCTCAGTTCCCGACACCTCCAGTAGATTTGTCCAGAGATGGGAATGCCCAGTGTAGTTTTCTCTACTTAGAACCTTTATTTTTTTTTTTTTCAGAACAAATCATATTAAGCCTGAAGATCTCAATTTAAATGTTACTATTTTTTCTGAAGGACCTCCCTCATCCCCTTCAGAATAGATTAGGGTTCCCAGACTGTTAAGGTCCCATAGACTCCCTGAACATTCCCTTTCATAATATTTATCAATGCTGTAGTGACAATAGGCATGTTTGCTGGGGCCTTACAGATACTGTGGTAAGTTCTCCATGTGCATTCTTCATTTAGTCTTCACAATAATCCAGGTGAATATGAAGATGAAGAAGCAGAAGTCCAGAGATTATGTAATTCCCCAAGGTCACACAATTAGCAAGCAATCATGATAAGTACCAGGAGCCTCTTTAATAGCCGCATAGGATACAATTTGCTCAAAATATTCATAAAACCAAAATTACAAAGGAAGCTGTATCTTGAATGGGAGGAAGAAAAATGGAGGAAAAGAAGAATCAATTTCAGTAGGGGGTAGGCCCTAAAGTGAGAAACTGATCAGAAAAGGGGAAGAAATAAAAAACAAGAGTCTGCCACAGAGGAACGGCTGTGCCCTAAAGGTGCACAGATGTAAGGCTCAGGGTATGCTCAGTATATACAGATCTGGCTTTAGGAGCAACTTTACCCACCAGAGAGAACACAGATTCCCAAGAGCAAAGTTCCCCCAGGGCAGAGTCTGAATGCTTGGACATGAGGAACTAAAAAACCTCAAATATAGATTTTTCTTTCTATCTACATAATTATCATCAACTCTCTCTTCATATGTAATAAAGGGGTTTCAAATTCTTGAAAATATTTTACAACAAAGAACATCGATTCCCAAAGGATTAAATAGAAACACCCAGAATTTCATCAGGAGAAGGTTAGTCCAACTAATTTCAAGAAAAAAATATGACTACTAACAAAAAATCAGTGTAAGCAGAATAGTGCCCAACATGCATAAGGGTCCTCAGACTATAAAGGCCTTTCTAAATGCCTTATGATTCTAACCAATTCCAAGTTATTGAGTATAAAGCCTGAGGGTATTGAATATAAAAGTGCAGAAGCTGTTAAATTAGCCACATACATCAGTTTTATAAACTAGATTTGAATAGCCATCTCTGAATAATTTGGTTAACAACAAAACAAAAAATATTCTACCATTTTAATGGAACATTATGGTTCTATAAAATGCAATTTGAAGTTCATATATGCTTTTTAGTATACTAGACATATAAAATATCAAATAGGAGAGCAATTTATTTTAGAAAAATATATTTAGTAATAGCTAAAGAAAATTAAATGTTAGTAAGTAAAACAAAGACGATAAGTTCAAGATGATAAATGGCTTCTTCCCATAAACTTAGCCTGCACGAGGGGCTCAGCACCATAGAACTGTTAACACATGCCCCACTGGAACAATATTAACACCAGAGTCCAGAGCCTTGCTCATGGGTTTTGCTCTTTAGCAAAAAGGGCACCATTGTTAACTATTTTTAACTCAGGACACCTTAAAGCTTTTGACTGAAACAAACAAAATTGCCAATATAACATTCTGTTCAATGGTTCAAATATGCTTTTAAGTAATTGCAGGCATAAAGTGATGTGGATCGAAACACTCCATTACATTTTTTTTTTATATCAGCAGTTCCCATAGAACTATTTATTAAGTATTTTTCTAGCATTATCCCTATTCTAAAATGCTGGTCTATCAAGATATATAATTCTTGGATAGAACGGCAATCATTTTACATCATGGATACAATCACAATCTTCTGGTGCCCAATTTTACTGTTGAAAGTTTGCGATCACTCTAATCTTTGAATGTTATGTCTTTTCCCTTTGATGCACTTGTGGTCTTATTGCTGGCCTTACACAGTTCCCCTATGATATATTTGGTATGCATTTTTTTTAAATTTTTTTCCTTTTTGGCTTAATGGGCTTGGGATTGATTTTCCTTCCTGACTCTCAAGATATATGTATTTCATTAACCTTAAAAATTTCTGAGACATTCTCTTTATATATTGCTTTTACGCTCTATTCTATTCTTTTAGAACTCTAATTAGATAGATTAGAACTCAAAATTCTATCCATATATCTCTAACTTCTCTTTCATTTTCCAATTCTTTGTCTTTGGCTGCATTCTGAGCAATTTTCTTAGATCCATTTGTCAATTCATTAAATAATTTATTATTTGTATTAAATTTGCTGTTCAATCTATCCACTGGGTTATTATTTCAATGATTATATGGTTAGCTAATAGGAATTTATTTGGCTTACATTCAAGCCTACACTTTCATTGATAGCTTCTTTTTCTATGCTTGGGTTTTTATTCAATCAGTATTTCTTTAGACATTTTAATGTGCTATTCCATTCCACATTGAATAATTCCAATTTTTTAATTCCATAGATATTTACATGTATTTTAAATTTTTGAATTATAGACTACTACTGTTAGGTTTTTTTAAGTCTTTTTCTGTAGAGCAACCTCCTTTGCAAATCCTAAATTGGTAACTACATCTGCCAGATGTCCCAGAGATGCTGGTAACTATGAACTTTATTTGAGAAAATTGCCAAGCAAATAACTTGGGCCATGGTTTTTCAAACCATGAAAGTAGCATATATTTGAATGCCACACCTGTGTAAAGGAAGATTCCACACAATTAACCCCAGGTCAAGAAAGACACGATTCTTTGTGATTTCCTCACTCCCTTCCCTTTTTTCTTATCTTGAAAAATATTTAAATGACAGTTTTTTGAGAAATATCATGCCCACCTATTGCAGGTTCCATCTTCCTTATCAGCCCATCATCATTCTCTGGAGGAGTTCTTCTATTTAAAATGAAGTAGGCTGCTGCCCTCAAAATATCTGCTATTCTACTCTCAGTTTCACCCTGTTCCTACCATACTGTACTTCTATAGCCTCTTGTGATGTCATATCCCCATGGTCCACCTACCATACCTTCACAAGACTCAATGTCTACTAAGCACCAAAAAAGGCACAAGAACGCTGTGATAGTAGGTAGAAACACAGAGAGGCAAAGGGATAGTGTCTGGAAATGTCACCTGGCTGAGGAATCAAGTGACCTAGGGATGAACTGAATGTTGCTTGAGTTCAGAGGAATAGCAGGATGTAGAATTTCCACTAAAATTTGTAAAAATTGTGGTTAGGCAGACTAGAATGGGGAGAGTGTTTGTGTTATGTTGTGTTAAATTGAATGACATTGAAGAAAACTTGCAGACTTTCTTCTACAAGAGAAGTCCCTGTTGCTCTGAAAACTATTCTCAGCTGCTAAGTCTATATTACACAGTTAGTTTGGATCAGGAAATATTTATTGAGAGCCTTTGTGGATAGGCCCTGACTTAGACACTAGGCATTCAGAGATAAGAATTAGCATTCCAAGTCTGCAACAAACTCACAATTCAGTGAGGAGATAATAGTCAGTTTTCCATTGCTGTGACAAAATACCTGAGAAAAACTTTAAAAAGAAAAAATTTACTTGGGCTCATGTTTCAGAGGTTTCAAGCCATGGTAAGCCAGTTCCATTGCTTTGGGCTTGTTATAATTTGGATTTAAATGTTCCCTAGATGTCAAGTGGGAGACAAGGCAGCCATGTTGGAGGTGGGACTTGGTTGCTGGGGAATGGTCCCTGGGGGCATGACTGGGTTCAGGGTGTGTGTCCTGGACCCACTCCGCTGCAGCATCTGCTCTCTAAACCTTGTTCTTTGATCCCTACCATGATGCTCTGAGGACTCCAGCCCCAGTTCCTACTTAGAAGCTGGTGTAACATGGGCTACATATATGACCTCTGAAATCTCCACATCTATGAGCAAATAACCCTTCTTCCTCTAAGTTTTGTGTGTCAGGTGTTTGGGTCACTGTGGTGAGAATGCTGAGACAGGACCTGAGATGAGGCAGAACATTATGTTTTAGATACTTTTCAACAGCCTATTCTAAGGCAGGTATCATAACTCTCATTTTTATAGATGAGAAATAGGAACCAAAGAGGGGCTTAGTGAGGTCTGATAGTTTAAAAGGTGGGCTCTGGATCCTAGCAATCCACTGAGCTGTGATATGCCTGTGTTTCTTCATCTTTAATGTATGTTATTATAGTATCTATCATAGAGTTGTTCTAAACACAGCCATGTGCACACACATACACACAATATATAGGTTGAACATGACCCCTAATCCAAAAAATTCCAAAATCTGGAAGTTTTTGAGCACCAACATGATGTCACAAGTGGGAAATTGCACACTTGATTTCATGTGACAGCTTCTAGTAAAAAAACAGTGTATTAAAAATATCATATCATATTGTATAAAATTACTTTCAGGCTATGTTTATAAGGTATATATGAAATGAATAAATTTCATGTTTAGACTTAAGTCTCATCTCCAAGTTATCTCATTTTATATATATATATATATATAAAATCTTATATATGCAAGTATTCTAAAAATTTTTAAAAATCCCAAATCTAAAATACTTTTTGGTCCCATGCATTTTGGATAAGAGATGTTCAACCTGCATACATATATACATATATATATATATGCATATATATATATATATATATATATATACATACACACACACACACACACACACACACACACACACACAGAGTCTCTTCTTGCTCTTGCAAAGTGATTTACCATATTTGGAAGGTCCTATAGCCATGAATCTCTAGTAAAGAAAGAACATACTTCCTATCAAGTCAAAGTTAATAATTTTTCTCTAGGCTAAGCACCAAAGCACTGGAGAGGACCTCATTAAAGGATGACCAGTCTCTATACCCTTTAATAAAAGAGGTCTCTAGCCCAAGTTATGGGTAACAGGCCAAAGCACCTGAAAATGTATAAATCACATGGCATCAGATGAGGCTGTTTCAATAGTCATTCATAAAAGGAGCACATTACCTCACGGGGCATCACACCATTCCTTAAAAGCCTGTCCTTACTGCCCAAAGTCAAATAGGAATTTCCCACCAAAAGTTAGAGCTGGAACTGCTCCCTCCTTAAATCACCAATGTGAAATTTAAAAATGTGTTACATATTCTGAGGAGTATAAAGTGTGCTCAGTTACCATCACAACAGGAAGCAGGCAGCATTTAGCCTATTAAGGATCAAACTTTGATATTCCCAGCCAGAGACCTAGTTTTCCACAATACAGAAGATGTTACTGTTTCCACATTTGCTTCCAAACCAAAATCTCTGAGGGGCATTTTCCTTTCCAGAAGGCAAAAATGGATCTATAGTATAAGTCCTTTGAATAAAACTTAGCATCTTTGTTAGCATTTTGATTTTTGTTTGCCTTTGTTTTGCAATACTGAAATCAAACCCAAGGCCTCATGCATGGTAGGGAAGTGCTCTACCACTGAGCCATATCAGCAGCCCTGTTACCACAGTGCAATCACAAAAGAAAAGTCTGCCACATGTTAATGCAACACCATATTTAAAATAAAACAATGGATCCATTATGGCAGTGAATTCACCTACCGCTGTTATTTCATAGATAGTATAAAAGTAAGAACTTTTTTTTTAGAAGGAAGGATAAAGGTAAACTCAAAATTATCTATATAGTGATAGGACAGCTCTGAAAGGTTATCTCCAGAATAATAAGTCGAAACCTTCTGCGCAGATAGTATTTTTGGAGGCCATATGTAGAGAAGTCAATGGCTCTAGGGAGATAAAACTAATTAACAGATCTATTCTGTTTGTATTCCAATAAATGAGTTAATTGATTGTATTGTGTTTTTCATAACTAGTACCAATATTGCCAGGATCCAATAACCTGTAAAAACTATATTTGCATTTCACAGATGGGATTTTCTACTTCTTGTATTTCACTGGGAGCCAAGCTCAGATGGTGCTAAGGAAGCAGCTCAAAAAAAAAAAAAAAAAAAAAAAAGCATGATACTTGCTTTAAATATTAAGTTTATCAAATTGAAGTATTAATAAAAAATCATTTATTAATTTCAATTTCCTTCCTATTGTAACCAGCAGAATGTATCACTAACACTTATAGCAACATCTGTCATGTGGACCCAAACTAATGGCAAAATTAGAAAGGTAGAGAATGGATTGTGCTAAATAACTTTATGATTTATAAAAAGTATTATTTCAATTTAACCCTTCCACATGAACTAAAAGCATCCAAAGTTATTTTAAACATTGTCATCAGTGAAACAATAGATATTTATACTATACATAAGTAGTTTATAAATATAAATGGTGCCATAGTTTTGTTGCTGAATGTTCTCCAAGGGCCTATAGAGGTATTAAAGACTTGGTCTCCAGGGTGGCACTATTGGGAAGTACTAGAATCTTTAGGTGGTGGGACCTCATGGGAGGTCTTTAGGTCATTGAGAGCGAGGGCTTGAAGGATGATGTAGGACCCTAGCCATTTCCTCTCTGCTCCCTGGCTTGTGATATAAGCAATTTTACTCTACCACACACTCCTATCATGATATGCTGCCTTACCACAGGCCCAAAGCCATGGAACCAATTGGTCATAGACTAAGTCACCAAACTATGAGTCAAATAAGCTTTTTTTCTTCATAAATTATATTAGATATTTTGTTACCATAATGGAAAGCTAACACAAATGGTTAACCAGTCTAGGCAGCAAACAGTAACAGCAGATCAGAAAGCAGATCTACTCAGAAGAGTTAGCCAAGAATTATACCAAATTAAATGATCACAACTGTATATCAAAGGACATGATAGTTTCTGGCTTAGGAGCATATCATATAAATGTCAATAACCTCTCTCATGGTGTCATCTCCAGTGATGGCTGCCATTTCCAAATCCATGCCAGCCTTCCTGGTCATCTTGCGAAGGATGGCAGCACAATCCAGAGGAGTGGTACCCGGGCATTGCTGCCAATGTGCACATCTGCCAAAAGAGCATCACCATGACAATCACTGTGATGGGAACTAGGTCACTCGCTCACATTCAGTGAACTGCTTTCTTTTTCTATGGTCCCCTCCTCCCTTTCAGAGGTAACACTCTAGAAGCAATGACATCTATGACTCATATTTAAGTGGCTGCAGTCACTTCTGGCGTTTATGATTATCAGAAGCATGGCTAGTAACTATTGAACAAAGATAATATCTACGGGCTATTATAGAAATGACTAATTTTAATTTAAAAAATCCCCTAGATTTTCTTTTGTTTTCTTTTTGTGGTACTGGGAATTAAACCATGCGGCATTCTATCTCTGAGCTACATTCCCAGCTCTTTTTACCTTTTATTTTGAAACAAAGTCTTGCTGGGTTGCTAAGAATATTGCTCAATTGCTGAGCTGGTTTAGAACCTGTGATCCTCTCTTCTCAGCCTCCCAAGTATTGAGCTTACAGGAGTGAGCCATCATTCCACGCTTGGATTTTCTAAATAATTCTCTAGGGAGGACTGATTCAGTCAATTGTATATCAGGAATTGGCTTTAATTTAGTCTCTGTCAACGATTTCCTGAGACATGCCATGTGAAATACTATATAATAGTACAGATATTTTAGTATAGAATAGTATAGATATTCAAAATTCTGGAATTCTAAAATAGACTTTGTCACATAATTCAATAATTCTTAGCTTTTAAAGTAGCAGTATCCATTTGGGGAATCTGATATAAGTTATGGATTTTTTTCCTTTAAGAGAAAACATTTTTGTTATAATCTCAGGGACAACTGAGATTCTCTGAAGCTCATCCTTAGACGTCAATTTAAGAAACCTTAAAGTAATTCAGCCATCTAGTTACAAATGAAGCAATTAAGGGGAAGAGAGGCTGCGTGACATGCCCAGGGTCACATAGCTTATGAGTGACAGATGCAAGATTAAAAACCCCCCTTCTTCCCACTCTTTCTTTGTTGTCACCAGCTGTATCAGACTCATGTGTACTTGTCTGTGCTGGTAATTACAAAGGCCATCAGAAATATCTGCAAAGGACTTTAAATGCTCTCCTAGATCACTCTTACACCAGCCAAATAAGAACTAATACCCAGTAGTACTCTTACTAACCCACCACAAAATCATTTCCTCTGTGTTAATTTTCCTCTACCTCAGGTACATCTGAACTTATGGCTAGCCTCCCAGCCTCCTTCCAACACCATCGACACTTCTTAAAACTCCCTTCTTTCTGGTTCCTGTGACATGGACTCATCCAGATTCTTCGTGTGTGTGTGTGTGTGTGTGTGTGTGTGTGTGTGTGTGTGTGTGTGTGTGTTATTAAACCATTAAATCCAGAGGCATTCTCTCTCACCATATTTTATCTTTCCTTTTGAAATAAGATCTTGCTAGATTGCTGAGAGTGTCATTAAGTTTGCTGAGGCTGGCCTCGCCGTACCTACAATTCTCGTGTTTTAGCCTCCCAAGTACTGGGATTACAGGAGTGCACCATAATGCCCGGTTCAACAGTTACTTCCAAGAATGAAACTTCTTCCCCTAAACGTGTTTCTATTTCCATCCTCTGAACTAAAATGAACTGGTATCTTGAACACTGTTGGTACTATGTGATGTCTAGCTCTATATTTGGCACATACATAGCAAGTGTAGTATAAATGTGGATTAACTGACATTTTGAGATTTAGAAATGAAAGGTATTATACAAATAACAAATTTACCACCGTTTCCTGTTATTATGAAAATTTTTCATAAATTTGACAACACCTTACTTGCAGCATACTGTAACAATTCATCTTACTCTTTTTATTTTTCTGGGCAATTAACTTTCCAAAGCGGGTATAGCTCCTCCTGGTGGATAGCAGTGATATTAAAAACAGCCCCATCCCAATGTATGGCACATTCTGAAATCCTCAATAATGAAACTAAAATATTATATACAAACTACATGCAGGCTACTAATTTCTCAAAGCTCCTGATGTTGATCATTGTTTTAAATTTTTTTCTTTCTTTTTTTGGTGCTGGGGATTGAAATAAGGGCCCCATGTATACTAAGCACATATTCTACTACTGAGCCGCATATATACGTACATACATACATCTCAAATATGCCCCCATCCTTTTTTGTCTTGTTGACCTTAACAACATATTATAAGGGATTGATCTTTCTTAAGCAGATACATTTTCAATGCTTCAAAAAGAAATTTTCAGTGAAGACACTTGAAGTAACCTCAGTACTCAACTGCAAAAGGCTTTCTGTTAGACCAACAAATCAAAGCACAGTAATGAGGCCAATTCTTGGATTTAGTTCTGGTATGGTCAGCAGCTTTTATTGGTCTCAGAGCCACAAGTTTCATACTGACTCCAGGAAGCTATCTTAGAGAGATCTGTCATGAGACACAAAAGACCTGTGGCACAGAAGAGGTTGGCAGAGAATAAACAACCAGTACAGTTAGTTCTATAGTTACTTGTGCCTCTCCGATTGGAAATCACCCTGAAATGCTGGTGGGTTAATAGTGGCTTTTAAGTATTCTTTCAAATATTGTATTTTTCTTCTTTCCTCAGAATTACAAGGCAGCTAATATATGTCCATTTAGTTATGTATTGACTATATTAGTCATTTTATTAAGCATGTATGTATGTATATGTGATCCTATTCTTAAAATATTACACTCCAGCCGGGCATGGTGGCGCACACTTGTAATCCCAGCATTTGGGAGGCTGAGACCAGAGGATCTGGGTTTGTCGCCAGCCTCAGCTATCTAGTGAGGCCCTCTGCAACTTAGTAAGACCCTTTTACAAAATAAAGAATAAAAAATAGGGTTAGGGGATAGCTCAGAGGTATAATGTCGCTGAGTTCAATCCACAGTACTGCAAAAAAAAAAAAAGCAAGAAAATATTACACTCCACAGAATATAGGAAATTAAGATGATCCACAGGACAAATATTTATTTTTATTATCTGTTTGGCAAATGTCCTTTAAACAAAGGCCCATGTCAGTCTGTACAAAATTAGAAACATGTCAAGTTCTAAAATGTAAAAATAACTGTATTCTTTATTATAAAATTTATTTGGTTAGCTCAAAGGCAATAATACAGACTATTCAGCCTTTTAACTGTTTGTGAGGTTACATTAAATATTTAGTAATTATAATATTTTTGTTGTTTGATAGAACTATTAATCCTATATGAATTTGAAAATATAATAGATCAATGAAATGATTTGACATTATGTTCAAAATAAATTGAACTTTCCTTATTACTAAAGTGATGCAGTAAGGCTTTAAAATGACCAAAGTGACAGCTTCTCTTTTGTGAGCTATTAGTTTAAATTCTAAATTTTATTAAAACCTAAAAGTTACCAACATTATACAGCCCTGGATATTCACTACTAAATCCTACAATAATTCTCAGGAAAAATCAATGATTTCAAATTTAGTTAGCAGATTACTGGAACAGATGCATAAAATTAAAAGGGTAGATTGGAGTAAGAATTACCAAGGTGATGCAATTATTCAAAAGCCCCCCATTTGTGGCCTGTTGTTTAAGCATTAATTAGATAATTAGTCCAGTTATGCTACTATGGGGACAATTTTTAAAAATTAATTTCACCCAGCAAACGTATCTTCTTACATACAATAAATATCACAAAGTTGATGATACAACTATATTAAAACTTTTACGTATTCTCTAACAAGCTAATAATTTAATGGTTGTCTAATCTAAATGGAATTTCTACTGTGATACTTCATGCCTCGGCCAATTCCTAGGCCTTAAACATTAATATTAGAAAATTTAAACCACTGGAACCAACTGACATTTATCACATACTATATATGACAGAATCGGCAATTTTCCATGCTAACAAGCCTCTTCATAAATATAATTTTAATGGCTACATTTCTCCTCGTTTATTTAGCCACTCCCTTATTGTTGACCATTTAGTTTTTTCCTTTATTGAATATATTATAAATAAGGCTACAATATCCATTTTTGTGAACAGAATGTTTTATAGTTAGTTGTATTGTAATTCTCATAGGATAATTCTGACTTAAGGATGGTGAATAAACAGATGACATTTTTTTTAGTAATAATTCCACCTAACATTTGTTCCATAGTAAGTCACATAAATACTGCCTTGTATAATTATTTTTTAAGGTATGATTTCTTGTTTATGAAAATGACTACAATAGTTAATTTATGGGCAACTTTACTTTTGTAGCAGTTACCTCTAAGAAATAATAAAAGTAAAAATCTAGCTTTTTTCTATAGCAGCTGAGGAACTAGAAAAAAAGCACAAAGTATAATTTACCTTTTAAAACTTAACAGTGGCTTAGTCAGAATTGGAAAAAAACCTTAGGAGTAAAGCCTTATTTTCTTTATATTGTCTAGAGATGAGAGTTGTAGATATTTATTTATGCATTTTAAGGGCATGCCTCTGTGAGCACTATATTAATGAGGCTCTTTGTCACTACGTTTTACATTTAAGCATTGCCATTTGGGAGTGATCATCTACATATGTAATCATGCTAATTAAAAGAAAAGCATGTTATTACAGGGTCTATGGCTTGAATGTGTCCTCCCAGAAGCAATGTGTTGGAAGCTTAATCCCCAACACAACAGGGTTGACAGGAGAGCTCTGCCATCAGGAATGGATTAATTCTATTAACAGGAAAGCTATCTGTTATAGAAAGGTGACTTCAGTCTCTCTCTCTTTTCTCACACACATACCCACATATACCACCCTTTCTTTGCTTCTCTGTCTTTCTCTCCTCTCTCTCTTAGGCACACACCCACACATACCCTTTGCTCTTCTGCCTTTGCCTAGCGATGATGCAGCAAGAAGCCCTTCACAGCACCTCCATTTTGGACTTCCCAATCTCCAGAACTGTGAGCCAATACACTTCTCTTCATTATAAACTACCCAGTCTGTGCTATTTTTTTATAGCAGTACAAATATCTTAGCAGTACACTAAGATATAAGGCAACAGAAAAGACAAGAAAAAAGGAAACTATCTATAGTAGTGGGTTCCCTATTCTCAATTACCTCCAGAAATTGTTTCTTTTAAATGGCACATATTTTGTTTAAAATTATGTATTTCCAGTTCATCAAGTATACAATTGTATTTGTTGTTCCAAGATCATATTCAATTCTGAAAAACATAAGAAGTCAGTAGTATCCTGAAAGAGAAAATTTGCTCTTATCAAGCCCCTACTGTCTCCTAAAATAATTATTTTTCTTAAAGTTCCTCCTTATTAAAAACCTCATGAAAAGGCAGTTCTAAAAGTACAGGATAAGATATATAGGAATCCAAAGAAAAATGCTGTCATATAATATTGTTCCTCCTAAAACAATGAAATGTTTATAGATAGTAGCCTTGTCTTGACTTGTGTATCTCTTGCCTCTAGCACTGTACCAGATGGGTCCTTAGCAAGAGTTGGTTGAACTAATGGTTGAATGAATAGGAAAGTACAGATCAAAACAGCTCTTTGCCATAAATGTTTTTTTCTCATATTGCTCGTTTTTCATAAGCTATCATGGCATTCCCAAGAATTACATTTCTCATTTCTTAACTGCCATAGAATTCTTTATTTTGAAATGTTGAAAGGTATAGATCTTATGTAAAGATTTTGCAACAGTGGAAATATATTCCACTAAGTAGAGACCTTTGTAAAGCAATCTTATATTTTAAAAAATGAAGCATTAGATATATTTCTTAATTTCTGATAGAGTTATATATAATTTTTTTCTGTGTAATAAAACTACAACACTTTAAAAGGCAGATGGATAGCTTTGCAATAATGAGCAAATTCAGATATGATGAAATATATAGAAAAACCATTACAAGAAGAAATATTCTTGAAAAACAATCCCATCATTAATTATATGTTATTTCTCTGGAACACTGAAACTCAGAAAGATCAACAGCAACTACTTTGAAATAAAAAGCAATCCCATCAAATGAAACTTTGTCCACCAATCTCCAATTAAGCCATTCTACTGGCTGCACACAGAACAGAATCTTTTCATCAGACTTCAGAAAAGGAAGAAAAATCTCATTTTGAGATTTCAAGTCAAGATGTTTAATAAAAGGGATTCAAGTGCAAAATTCAAACAGGGCACAACAAGTTGTTGAGTCAGTGATCGTGGGAATATTGTGGAAAGGGAGAAAAGAAAGGCAAGAACAAATGGATGCCACAAAAATCAGACAAAGCCTGCTTTGTGGATGATGGATAATTCCAATGAGCACCATAGGCTTCAGGGACAATGTAAAATCCAACATGGAAATGTAAACTGTGCCACCAGTGAGTGTTACTTATTTTTAAATGTTTTCTATGTTCAGATTGTTAGACTATATCTTCTATGTCTCAAGAGTCACTAAAGCAAATGGGGTGGCCCATGAAATGTGCTTTCTTCAAGAATAGCATTTGAGCAAGCCAAAGACACACTGGAAAATTCAAAATGAAGTAGCACTAGCCATCAGCCTTCCTTTATTTCGGCATATCTACGGCAGCCCAAAGCCAAGATAGTAATATCAAGGACACAAGATGCATCAGAGGTCTAGCTAAAGGACCCTTTCCCAACCTCTACACTGTTTTCTGAATGAAGTACTTCACCCTCTATGGGAGACCTAACCCAAGGATGGAGTTTGGGTGGATTCTGCCTCACTCTTTTTTTTTTTTTTTCAATGCAATACCCATGAAATTACCAAGGGCGCTCCTCACAGACATAGAAAAATCAGTCCTTAAATTCATCTGGAAAAACAAAAAGCCCAGGATAGCCAAAGTAGTTCTTAGCAACAAGAACCATGCAGGAGGTATCACAATACCTGACTTCAAACTCTACTACAAAGCCACAGTAATAAAAACAGCCTGGTACGGGCACAAAAACAGACACACAGACCAATGGATCAGAATAGAAAACTCAGAAACAGACCCACAGACTTACAGTCAACTGATTTTTGACAAAGGAGCCAAAAATATACACTGGAAAAAGGATAGCCTCTTCAACAAATGGTGTTGGCAAAACTGGTTAACCATATGCAGGAAACTAGAAATAAACCCCACTTTCTCACCCTGCACAAGAGTCAACTCAAGGTGGATCAAAGACCTGGACGTCAG
>PVLC010010693.1:0-49577 GCA_004027655.1 Graphiurus murinus | reverse complement strand
CTGGGGATTGAACTCAGGGGCATTCTACCTCCGAGCTACACCCCCAGCCCTATTTTTTATTCTTTATTTTTGAAACCGAGTCTCACTAAGTTGCGGAGCGCCTCACTAGGTAGCTGAGGCTGGCCGCGAACCCGGATCCTCCGGTCTCCGCCTCCCCAATGCTGGGAATACAAGTGTGTGCCACCACGCCTGACATCCACATCTAGTTTTTTGACCACTGGATTTTCTTCTCAAAGATGTTGTATGCCCTAAATACATTCACTGCAATTAGCTGTTAAGGTTTTAACTTTCAGTGAAAAGGGTGCCAAATTAGAAGGCTCAGATTGCTAGGTATAAAAATAGAGGAAGTTCAAATAATTCTTTAGAAAAAAAAATCAGTTTCTTATTTTTTACCTCATTTGCTTTTAATTCTACTTAAATATAACTTCAGGGTGGAATAATCTACTAAAGTGAATTTTCAAGATTTATGGCTTTAAAATAGTTATATCAGCCAGGTGTTTTAGTGCATACCTGTAATCCCAGTACTTGGGAGGCTGAGACAGAAGGATCACAGGTTCAAGGACAACCTCAACAACATAGCAAGACTCTCAACAACCTAGCAATACCTATTCCAACACAAAAAATAACAAAAGCTGGAGGTGTAGCTTGGCAATAGAATGCCTCTGGGTTCAATCCCCAGTACCAAGAAATATATATACGTACATATATATACATACGGGCCTCACTAAGTAGCTGAGGATGGCCGCAAACCCAGATCCTCTTGTCTCAGCCTCCTAAGTACTGGGATTACAAGCGTGCACCACCACACCCGGCTATTTAATACTCTTTTGTGTGTGTGTGTGTGTGGGGGGTACTGGGGATTGAACTCAGGGGCATTTTTCCTCTGAGCTACACCCCCAGCCCTATTTTTTATTCTTTATTTTGAAACAGGGTTTCGCTAAGTTGCAGAATGCCTCAGTAGGTAGCTGAGGCTGGCCTCGAACACAGATCCTCCAGTCTCAGCCTCCCAAATGCTGGGATTACAAGCATGAGCCACCACGCCCGGCTGCTATTTAATACTCTTAACAGCACTTGTGCCCAAGGAGTTATTATCACTACCTGTAAATTGGGTAATCAGTTTAAACATCATGCCTAATTACCTATCTAGAAAGTAAAAAGGCCAAAGATTGAACCCAGGTCTGTCTGTAATTCTGTTAATAACCCCTATATTGTCATATTAACAACAGTAATAAAGGTTGTGCCTCATATTTACAGAGCATTCACCACGCTCCAGAAACCCAGTTCTTTGCCTTTAGTCCTCTCGTTTTCACACCTGCTCTAATGCATTTTACCATTGCTCACTCCCATTTAATGCAGGAAGAAATTGGGGCTCAGAGGCTAACTAACTTACCCAAGATCACTTAGCTGGTGAACTGGGGCATGGGGTCAACACCAGTGCAGTTGGACTCTGGGGCCTCTACTCCAGCCCTTGCTCACTCTGCATCTCTGACTAACAGCAAGATGCTCAGGGGGCTACATCCAGGGAGATGGTCCCTGAGAGTAGAAGGGCGAACCATACCTTGCGTTAAAAGCCTTGTGGTGATAATGCAGTTTTGCTCAACAGGAAGCACAAGGATTTTTATAGAGATTTGTTTTCTATTTTCCCTACTAGAAAATATGTTTCAGGGTGCAGGGAATCTATTCCTTGGAATATCCCTAATGCCTAGAATGATGTTGTCACATGGTGGGTACTTAGTAGATAGATCATATTGATTGTGTGAATTGATTGAAGTGACTAGCAAGTTGTGACTGTCTTGTGGGAGAGCGTGCAATGTACTTGATGATTGTTTTGTCAAAGATGAAACCCCAGTGATGTTGAGTCTTCTGCAGAGATTTTCATGCAGAAAGAGGGATTTCAAGTGAGTTTGAAAAGCTGAGTTGGAATCGACAGAAAGCAGGGGAAAGGACATTTATTTTTCTCCTCCTCTCCTCTCCTCTTTCTCTCTCTCTTTAATTTGCAGTGGGAGGTGCCAGGGATTGAACTTAGAGTCTTGCCACATACTAAGCATGCATTCTACCACCAAGCTATAGCCCAGGAAGACATTCGGGATGGGCAGATTTGCATAAATAGAAAGCAATACAGCAAAGTAAGATTATTTAGGAGGTTGCAAGATAACTATTTTGTTTAGAAGGTGATTTATAGAAGAAGGGGAGATTAAATCTAAAGCTACTAGGGAATGTAAGAGGCCTATAGACATAAGAATTTTGTCCTCTGAAAGAGGACAAACTCTTTGCTAGATTTTGAACCAAGGAAGGCAGGAGACTAGGGACCTGAAAAAAACATACACATACACTCGCGCACACACACACACACACACACACACACACACATACACACTTAGGAAATGTTTCAAAGGAAGAGTCAACAAGGCTTTGGATATTGTGGGAAAAGAGAAGTGTAAGTCTGGGTGACTGGAAAAATGGTAATACCATTTAGGGAGACCTCTGTCTTTATATCTCTCTGGAGGGTCCTTGCAGTGTCTCCTGTATCATTTCTTAGGTGATGAGAAATGGAGTCAGGGTTGGATATCTGAGTTCATTTTCTTACTATGAAGTAAGGACAGGGAGTGTATAAGAAATGGAAAAGAGAGCCAGGCGTGGTGGCGCACGCTTTAATCCCAGCATTTGGGAGGCTGAGACCGGAGGATCTGGGTTCGCGGCCAGCCTCAGCTACCTAGTGAGGCCCTCCGCAACTTAGTGAGACCCTGTTTCAAAATAAAGAATAAAAAACAGGGCTGGGGTGGAGCTCAGAGGTACAATGCCCCTGGGTTCAATCCCCAGTACTGGGAAAAAAAAAAAAAGAAAAGAGGAGAAAGTATGTGTAAGGCATAGTGCAGTCATAGACTGGGTTATCTTTGAACCTAGATTTAAAAGTGAAATGCTTAAGTACTCTTTTTTTTATGCAATGGGAATTTTTAAATATCTTCTGCTAGACCATGCAGTTGGCCAGGAACAATGAGTAGTGACAAACAGAAAAGACATGGTCCCTGCACAAGGAGTGCTTATAGCTTTTATGCAAATAAATAAGAAGGTATATCTCTGATAAATGCTATGGAGGCAAAAGACAGGAGGGTCCTGAGAGAACATATAACAGGACTTTGAGTGAATGAGGTTGCTAGAGAAACTTTTTATCAACAAGTGCTACTGTATAGAGTTGAAGAACATAATTCCTACCTATGCAGAAGTAAGTGACCACAGAACAACTTCTACCAGCTGAAGAAAGCATATCAATCATTTTTGTCTTTTTCTTTTTTTTTTTTTGGTATTGGACATTGAATTTGGGGGAGGGACATTCTACCTCTGAGCCACACCCCCAGACCTATTTTAATTTTATTTTGAAGCAGGATCTCCCTAGGTTCATGAGAGTCTCGCTACTTGCCGAGACTGTCCTCACACCTACAACCCTCCTGTCTCAGCCTCCCAAGTACTGGGATTACAAGTGTGCACCACCACGCCTGGTTTACTTTTGTCTTTTATTTATTTATTTATTTTTTTTTTGCGGTACTGGGGGTTGAACTCAGGGGCATTCTACTTCCGAGCTATACCCCCAGCCCTATTTTTTTATTCTTTATTTTGAAACCGAGTCTCACTAAATTGCGGAGTGCCTCACTAGGTAGCTGAGGCTGGCCGCGAACCCGGATCCTCCGGTCTCAGCCTCCCGAATGCTGGGATTACAAGCGTGCGCCACCACGCCCGGCTCTTACTTTTGTCTTTTAACTCCACATCTCTCACTTGCCAAGTCCTCCCCACAGTGTCATCCTATTCCATAAAAAAGCCATGAACATGACCATTATTTCTTCTTCCTAAAGGGTACCTTTAATTTTTTTAGTCTCCATATCAAAATCTGGTACTTTTTAAAATGTTAGACAATCTAACATGTGTGTGTGTGTGTGTGTGTGTGTGTGTGTGTGTGTATTGAACCCAAGTGCATTCTGCCACTGAGCTACTCCCCTCCCCCAGCTGAATTTATTTTTTATCTTGAAACAGGATCTTACTAAATTGCTTAGGGTGGCCTCGAACCTGTGATCTCCTGTCTCAGCCTCCCAAGTACTGGGATTACAGTTGTGCGCCAGCATGCCTGGCCGTTTTTCACCATTTTCTAACCAGACTACTCACTCAGAAACAGGGCTACCATTTCCTTGTAGGTGTGCTCATTTCCTTTTCTGCGACCCCACAGGGATGAACTCTTCCGGCAAAGCCTGGCAAAGCTACGCGAGCAGCTAGTGAAAGCTAACACCCTGGTGAGGGAAGCAAACTTCCTAGCTGAGGAAATGAGCAAACTCACTGACTACCAAGTGACTCTTCAGATCCCTGCTGCCAACCTCAGTGCCAATAGAAAGGTAAGCATGTCCCTCAAGACACTGAAAGAAGGGCATACCCTAGTAAACACCCTAACTCACATCCAAGACTGTCAGCAGGAGAGCTGGATGTGAACTCAGGTGTTCATTCTTCTTAAGCCTTCCTGTCTTCTGTACCTCCTCAGGTAAGAGGGCTATGTAAACAAAGCCCACAGAGACGTTAGAAGCAGGATATGCAGGATTTTGTTGGTTGAAAGAATTGCTAATTTAGATGCTTTCTTAAAAACAGTGAAACTAGAAATGTATATAAGTAAATCATGTCTACTTTTCCTTGCATATAAATGCCCCCTTCTGAAATGGAGGCTGTTTATTTTACCTTTCAAAGAGTGAATTCTACAAGAAGGGAGATGTTTATGGTATCTGCATTAACATACACAGAAGAACTCTTTTTTTTTTTTTTTTTTTTTTTTTTTGTGGTACTGGAGATGGAACTCAGGGGCATTCTACCTCTGAGCTACACCCCCAGCCCTGTTTTTTTATTCTTTATTTTGAAACCGAGTCTCACTAAGTTGCGGAGTGCCTCACTAGGTAGCTGAGGCTGGTCGCGAACCCGGATCCTCCAGTCTCAGCCTCCTGAATGCTGGGATTACAAGCGTGCGCCACCACGCCCGGCTACACAGAAGAACTCTTTATAGACATTTGGAAATTTCCTGTCATTTCAACTTGGAGAATTTTTCCTGTAGAGGGAAACTTGGAAGAAAATAGTTTTACATCCATTTATTTTTCCTTTCAGCAAGCAAATTAGAAATTGAGCAGGGAACATTTTATCATTCTTGTTGGGTTTTAGTGTTTTGACCTAGTAGTTCTAAGTCTGTAGGTATAGAAGTACATATATTTTTAATGTCCTATGTGTACAGAGAGGCTATCACAAGTGGCCTTCATAATAGCAAAAATTTGAAACAGCCAGGATGTTGAACAGTAGAATGGTTAGTCAAATGTGTGACGAGTCCATGTGATGAATTGCTGTGTTGGCATTCAAAATCATGTTTAAACCAGGCGTGGTGGTATACACCTATATCCCAGTACTTGAGAGGCAGAGATAGGAGGATCAAAGACTAGAGACCAGCCTCAGCAACTTAGTGAGATGCTTGGCAACCTAGTGAGAGCTTGTTTCAAAACAAAAAATAAAAAGGGCTGCAGGTGTAGCTCAGAGGTAGAATGCCCCTCAGTTCAATTCCCAGTACCCCCACCCCCAAAGAACAGTCAGGTTTATGAAGAATATTTAATGATATATGAAAACAATAACAACATAAAACAGGAAAAAAGGTTGGGATATGACATGTTTTTGCTAAGTCTTGATGGTGACAAAAATAAAAAGCGTGTTAATGGGTATACATAGAAGATAGAAAATAAATCAGAGTATTCCCTAGATGATAGAATTTTGTCTTCTTTTGCATATATTCATGTGTTTTGCAAACTTTCTACTTTTATATATGTATGAAAGACTTCATAAAAAATCACCTTCTTTCATATATTTATGAATATATATGTATTAGTTTTGGCAATCAAGAAAGAAGCTCTAATAATACTGAGTTTTGTCTGGTTTCTTCATTATGCAGAGAGGTGCGATAGTGAGCGAGCCAGCTATTCAAGTGAGGAGAAAAGGAAAGAGCACCCAAGTGTGGACCATTGAGAAGCTGGAGAATAAATTAATTGACATGAGAGACCTTTATCAGGAATGGAAGGAAAACGTTCCTGAGGTAAAAGAGACAAAACGTAAAAGAAGACTGGGTTATACTAAATGCAAAGAACACAAATGACTTAACCCTCAGAACACACACACACACGCGCGCGCGCGTGCGCAAAATACATCAGTGATACCCTGAACATTTACATTAGGAAAACAAAATGATCTTGCAAAGAGTTCTAAGTTGAATCAGTAGTCAAACATGTGACTTACGCAGATGGGAACAGAGTAAGGAGAACGTACTGCAAATTCTTACTCGGCTTCACTGTGACTACATTTCAAGTGACATGGAGTGGAACGAAGTGTATTTATGCTGTTTTGTCATGTCGTGAGAGATCAGTGTGACTGGAGCGAGGATTTCCTTGACCGCAGCTGCATAGATTTCTAAGAGTAAATTTTAGTGCACATAATCCATTTCTTGGACATTAGTAATAGAAAAGGAGACTTGGCAAGGGTGATGAGACAAAGCACAGAGAATGAACTGGAAGACCAGGGGGGAGCTGGAATCCTCCACCCAAGTGCCACCGAGAGTTCCCCAGCAACCAGGCCCATCTCATGTGCTGATTTTGTTTTCTGTATAAACATGATCCTAACTTCTTGTGTACTGTCATAAATGCTTCCTTTAATTTTTTTCTTTCTTCATGCTGATTTAAATAATGTGATTTAAGTTGATGCTTCGTTTTTTACTCACCCACCCACCGGCCCTTCCTGCTGCTCAGGCAAAGCGACTGTATGGGAAACGAGGCGACCCTTTTTATGAAGCCCAAGAGAACCACAACCTGATCGGCGTGGCCAACGTGTTCTTGGAATGCCTCTTCTGTGACGTGAAGCTTCAGTACGCAGTCCCCATCATCAGCCAGCAGGGGGAGGTAAGTGCAGGCTGGCCTAGGAGATGCGTTCCATCAGGAAGCCCGGAGAGTGGTTCCTCTCTGCCTGCTCTTTTTGTTAACAATAATTAATATCAGTAGAAACTATCAAAATTAAGTCATGTCCTTAAAGGATAAGTACATCACATTTTATTTTTGTGGTTCACAAGGTTTTCCTTTGTTTTAACCAAGCTGGAAATCTTTAGGAGAAAACCTGATTCAGTTCTATGCCCTACATTAGTTTCTCATGTTAAAGGTAATCTCACTTTTGGGATATCCTCTAGTTCCTTCCTGGCCCCTAAGTGGTTTTTACAAGATGGTACAACGTGGCAGCATTATTTTTGAAACCCAAATTAAGAACACAAGTTTAAATAACCCATTGTTATCCCCCTTTAAACTCTCATATTTTAGATATGTAAATAGGTTGGTCTTACAGATACATTGGCCATATGTAGGCCTAAGGCATTTCAGAAAATGTTCAAGTTCAAACCCACCCACCCTTCCTTCCTTTCTTCCTTCCTTCCTTCCTTCCTTCCCTCCCTCCCTCCTTCCTTCCTTGTGGTACTGGGGATTGAACTCAGAGGCATTCTACTCCCAAGCTATACCCCCAGCCCTATTTTATTTTTTATTTTGAAAATGGTTCAAGGACAGCCTCAGCAGCATAGCAAGACTCTCAGCAACCTAGTGAGACTCTGTTTCAAAACAAACAAAAAAGTGCTGGGAGGTATAGCTCTGAGGTAGAGTGCCCCAGGTTCAATCCCTGTTACCACAAAAATAAATTAATTAATTAATTAATAAGCCAGGTGTGGTGGTACACACCTGTAATTCTAGGACTTGAGAAGTTGAGATAGGAGGATCACACATCAATTACTTCTTCTCAGGTCCTTGGTACCAGAGCTAATTGCTGTGTAAAAGTTGGGTCTGAGCTTCATTTACTTACTACTTACTTACTATTTTTGTGGTCCTGGGGGTTGAACCCAGGGGCATTCTACCTTTGTGATACACCCCTAGCCCCATTTTTATTCTTTATTTTGAAACAGGGTCTTGTTAGGTTGCAGAGGGCCTCACTAACTAGCCTGAGGCTGACCTCGAACCTGTGATTCTCCTGTCTTAACCTCCCAAATACTGGGATTACAAGCCTGCACCCACCATGCCTGGCTTCTGAGCTCCCTATAAAAGTAGCCTTCCCAGTTTAAGGTGACAGTAGTACTATCAGAACATGTATCGCCTTCTTGACCACAGTTATTATAACCTGAAACCCTGCTGTGGAAGATAACTCAGCCAGTTAAAACACGCTAAGCTGCAAAGGTCAGGATAATCCCTACCTCTAACTTGGTTCTGAGCAAGCAGGTCTAAGAGGAACATTGTTAGGCTGACTCCTGTCGAGAGAGCCTTCATCGCAGTGAGAAAGTTAATGCCTTTTAATGAAAAACATCTTTAAAGGACTATAAGTCAGGCATGGTGGTGCATGCTTGTAATCCCAGCATTTGGGATGCTGAATCAGGAGGATTGCAGGTTCACAGCCAACCTCAGCAATTTAGTGAGGCCCTCCCCAACTTAGTGAGACCCTGTTTCAAAATAAAGAATAAAATAGGGCTGGGGTATAGCTCGGAGATAGAATGCCCCTGGGTTCAATCCCCAGTACCATAAAAAAAAATACTACTAATAAAATACAAAACAAAGGACTGTCTCTTCATATCTGCGTGGCTTCCTACATGTTGTTCCTCCTGGAGCTGGTCTGGGCTCACCTCCCCACAGAGCCCTTCCTCGTCCCGTCCAGTCCCAGTGTGAGCTGCACACCATTCTCTACTCCGTGAGTCCAGGGGCCACGTCTCTTTACAAGCACAGCATTTAACACGCTTCCCGGCACCATCTATCTCAGCAAATACCTGTTGAGTGGATGCATTTATTCTCTCTCTGTACATCTCTATTGTGGCAACTAGTTTACACTATTACTGATTTTGGGGGGGGGGGGGTTGTGTTTTTTTTTTTTAACTCTTCTCTGTTTTTCCCTACTTGACCATGAGTTTCCTGACAGCAACACCCATATTTTTATCTCAGTGTCCCACAATGGTAGGTGTTGATCAAATGAATAAGTTAATGAAGCATTTGATCCAATGAATGCATGCATCAGTATGTAAACAAGCATGGAAAATATTTATTAGTTCGAGTAGAATACAATAGCTGCCTTTAAGTATTTGTGGGCTGGCCTGAAGGGGAAAAAAAAGGATAAGACTGAGGATATTTCCAGAAGGCAAGTTGCAAGAGGCAAATTTAGCTCAGAGCAAAGCCAGAGGATGAATGGGCAACGGATGGGCCCTGAACATGGCGGCCCCATGGCTGGAGGTGCCAAAGTGTAGCAATTGTCCTCTACACTTCTGTCTCCGGTCAGTGTTGGTCGTGAGTGGCCTTTTCACTCTAGGGTGCTCCGGTTCCTTCTCCCAGGTTGCAGGGCGTCTCCACGTGGAGGTGATGCGCGTCACGGGGGCTGTTCCAGAGCGCGTGGTGGAGGACGATTCCTCAGAGAACTCCAGCGAGAGTGGGAGCCTCGAGGTCGTGGACAGCAGCGGAGAAGTCATTCACCGCGTCAAGAAGCTGACGTGCCGAGTAAGAGGCCGGGGCGAGGAGGCCCGTAGATGGGACCTTTTGCAGTGCAAAATGGTTTGACAAGAGTTTTTCATCCAGAATAGTAAAAATTAATTTGATGACAAATATCACTGTGAACTTCACTTTCTCCAGAAGTATAGCATACTTTCTAATGACAGTTATGGAAAATTCCAAAAGTGTATACACATATACATAGACATATACATATGTATATATGTACACACACACACACACACACACACACACACACACACACACACATTCCTCCCTTGGTATCGATGAGATATTGGTTCCAGGATGCACTGTGGATACCAAAATTCTCAGATGCTCAAGTCCCTTATATAAAATGTAGTAGTATTTCACACGCCCTACACACCATTCTCCTGTACACTTTAATCTCCAGATCACTTATAATATGTAATGCAATGTAAATGATGTGTAAGTAGTTGTTATACTGTATCGTTTAGGGACTAATGATAAGAAAAGAAGTCTAGCTGGGCATGGTGGCACATGCCTCTAACCCCAGTCCTTGGGATGCTGAGACAGGAGGATCATAGGTTCAAGGCCAGGGTCAGCAACTTAGATCCTGTTTCAAAATAAAAAATAAAGTAGATCTAGGGGTGGAACTCAGGAGTGGAATACCCTTGGGTTTAGCCTCTAGTACCAAAAAAAGAAAAGAAGCCTAAATTTGTTCGACAGAAGGGCAATATTTCTTTCAAACATTTTCAATCAACTTTATATCTAGAAATATGTCAGACCAACTATGCATTTGGCATACAAGGAGTGTATGTCGCTTAGTGAATTATGTCTTTCTAGTAAAAGTCACATCTATGTCAGAAACTCAGTCATTAAGAAGATTTTACAGGGGCATGTGCGCTTCTTATCAAGTTTAGATATTGTCAGTAGAGAATTATGGTACAGATTTCATTATCAATAGAACCCTTAATGAAATAGTGTCAGATATTTTTAGATGTCAAATGGATGGCTGATTTATCTCATCGCCTGCTCTTAACTTTGAGATAAGTGAAATAAGGATGTATAGTTTATCATTTCCTTTGTGAGAGTCATATTTGCATTTTTCTGTATCTTCAGGTAAAAATCAAAGAGGCCACGGGGCTGCCCTTAAGCCTCTCAAACTTTGTCTTCTGTCAATACACATTCTGGGACCAGTGTGAGTCCACGGTGGCTGCCCCGGTGGTGGACCCGGATGTGCCCTCCCCGCAATCTAAGGATGCCCAGTATGCAGTGACCTTCTCCCACTGTAAGGTACAAATGCCATTGCAAAGTGATCTACAGAGCTGGGGTGTAGCTCGGTGGTAGAGCACATGCTTAGCATGCACAAGGCCCTGGGGTCAGTCTCCAGCACCACAGAAATTAAAAAAAAAAAAAAAAAAAAATCTACAAAGTGAACTACATGGCGGGCAATGAAGTTGGGTGAAGTTTATAAAGCTGCTTGAGCTGGGTATGGTGGCTCACGCTTGTAATCCCAGTATTTGGGAGGCTGAGACAAGAGTATAGCAGGTTCATGACCAGCCTCAGCAACTTAGTGAGGCCCTGTTTCAAAATAAGAAGCAAAAAAAAAAAAAAAAAAAATAGGGCTAGAGGTGTAGCTCAGAGGTAGAATGCCCCTGGATTCAACCCTCAGCACCAAAAAAAAAAAAAAAAAAAAAATCAAATCTACTTGAAACTAACCAGGCATGGTGGCGCATGCCTGTAATCCCAGTACTTGGGAGGCTGAAACAGGAGGATCACAGGTTCAAGGCCAACCTGGGCAACTTAGTGAGACCCTATTTCAAAGTAAAAGAGAAAAAAAGACTGGGGACTGTAGCTCAGAGGTAGAATCACCCTGAGTTTAATCGCCAGTGAGGACAGATACACACACACACACACACACACACACACACACAGGCACATACACCCCCCCCCAAAAAATGATATCTTATTGGATTTTTAACCCCAAAATGTACTTCATTACAAATTCAAATAATTTGGAAATATTTAAAATAAAATCTGAACTGGACGCGGTAGCGCACACTTTTAATCCCAGTACTTGGGAGGCTGAGACAGGAGGATCACAGATTCAAGGACAGTCTCAGCAAGTAGTGAGACTCTTCAACCTAGTGAGACCCTGTTTCCAAACAGGGCTAGGAGTATAGCTCAGAGGCAGAATGCCTCTGGGTTCAATCCCCATTGCCACAAAAAAATTTTTTTAAAAAATGTGAAAGCTCTGCAATCTTATTCTACAGAGATATAACCACCAGTAACAGCTTGCTACTTTTTTTTTTTTTTTTTTTTTTTTTTTTAAGACAGGTTCTCCCTACATTTTCTAGTCTGGCCCTGAACTCCTGGGCTCATGTGATCCATCCTTCTGCCTCTGCCTGCCAAGTAGCTAGAACTACAGGCTGTGCTGTTGCACCTTGCCGCACAATTTAATAAAATATCTTATATGCTCTACAACTGTCTTATATGTGTGATAAACGTGTACAGACACAAAAATGGGCATAGATTCACACTTGTATATCATGCACACATAACTTCTTTTAAAAACTGGGATCACAGTATCCATATTATAGAATTGTGGCCATCTTAACATAGAAGTTGCTATAGATATTTCTCAGTCTTTAGAATATGGCATAGCTTTCTAAGCACAGCATTCTAATACACTGTATGAATTTTTAAGGAAAGTATAAGTGGAGTGAATTTGTGGTCAATGTGGTTGGACCTGCCTGAGATATTACCTGTCCTTCCTGGCTTTCACACAGGACTGACTGCCAGCCAGCAAGTCATTTCTGAAAGACCAAAACTGTCCTCTCTATAATTTTACTTTCCCTGGACAATCCTTAATAGATGTCAAGACCCTTTCTTTTGTAAATTACACTCATTGTTTCTGGCTTTGCACTTAGAAAACACATTCATACCACTGCTTACAAATTTTCACATATGTAAAGACTGTCAAGCCTTTCTTTTTCTGAATACAAATGTCTTTACCTGTATTCACTAAGTCTGTTTCTCAAAACCTTTATTAAGGCAGGCATAGTGGCACACATCTGTAATTCTAGTACTTGGGAGACTGAGACAGGAGGATCACAGGTTCAAGACCAGCCTAACCAACTTAGCAAGACACTGTTTCAAAATAGAAAATAAAAAGGGCTGGGAGCTGGGTGTGATGGCACACACTTGTAATCACAATACTTGGGAGGTTGAGGCTGGAGGATCCGGTTTCACTGCCAGCCTCAGCTACTTAGTGAGGCCCTCCGCAAATTGGTGAGACCCTGTTTCAAAAAATGAATAAAAAAAAAATAGGGCTGGGGGTATAGCTCGGAGGTAGAATGCCCCTGGGTTCCATCCCCAGTACTGCAAAAAAAAGAGCTGGGGGTGTAGTTCAGAGGTAGAATGCCCTGGGTTCAATCTAGTAGAAAAAGGTAAAATAAATCAATAAACAAATATTTTTAAAAGCTTTTATTAATCATTTTTATTATTGCCCTCTGAATGTTCTTTTATTTTATTTTATTTTATTTTTAAGCATATTTTTTTTTCTTGCGGTACTGGGGATTGAACTCAGGGGCATTCTACCTCCAAGATACACCCCCAGCCCTATTTTTTATTCTTTATTTTGAAACCGAGTCTCACTAAGTTGCAGAATGCCTCACTAGGTAGCTGAGGCTGGCCGCAAACACGGATCCTCCGGTCTCAGCCTCCCAAATGCTGGGATTACAAGCGTGCACCACCACACGTGGCTCTGAATGTTCTTTTAAATACTCCCCATCTTTGTATCTTCTTATGCAGAAAGATGACATCTGAATTTTAGGTGCATCCTGGTTAACAACTATTTTAATATATACTAGTTCCAGAGCCCTAGGCTCACTTGTGTAATCTAGAGTTTTCCTGTCTTTAATATGTATTGATTGAACAAATTGATTATTTTTAAGGTACTTTTCCTTCTAAAATTCTAGGGTCTGTCTCCAAATAAAATAAGAAAATAGATAGTATAAAGTTAAGTCAATATATCATAGCTGTTTTTAGAAATTAGAGTCATATTAGCTGGATGTGGTGGCACATGCCTGTAATCCCAGTACTTGGGAGGCTGAGACAGAAGAATTGCAGGCTCAAGGACAGTCTCAACAAGTAGTAAGACAAGAAGTAAGACTCTCATCAATCTAGCAAGATCCTATTTCAACATAAAAATAAAGTAGGGCTTGAGATGTAGCTCTGAGGCAAAATGCCCCTGAGTTCAATCCCCAGTACCAAAAAAAGAAAGAAAAAAGAAATTCAGAAAACTGGCTGGGCTCCTGGCCTCCTGCGTAACTCTGGGTGACCCGCTACGCTTCTCAGCCCATTTGGTATTCATTTCCACACAGTCATCCATTTATGTTTCAGAGCGAGGAACCAAGGCAGGAAAACCAAAAAGCAAGAGCATAGCACGTGAAGATAGCCGTAGGAAACCTAATTTCATTCTGAGTCTCCCAATCTGTGGCAAGGAGCCATCCTTTGAGTTAGTCCATGCCAGCTGCTAGTCAGAGTAGGACTGCTGAACCGAGATTGAACTGAGAGAGTGCAGATGATCGAGCTCTGATACTAACAGCAAGCACTTTGACTTTGTTTTTCGTTGTTTGTTTATTGAGGTACTGGGATTTAACCCAGGGGCATTCCACCTCTGAGCTACACTCACAGCCCTATTTTATTTTTTAGGGTCTCACTAGGTTGGTGAGGCTGTCCTCCAACCTGCGATCCTCCTATCTCAGCCTTCCCAATACTGGGATTACAGGGATGGATGCGCCACCTAGCCTGGCTAGCACTTTGACTTTGGACAAGTTACTCTCTTCTGTTTCCTTGTTTATAAAGGAAAGCAGTTGAATTAAATTGCCTCCCAATTTCCCTCCCAGGTCTAAAATTCTGTGGTTCTTGTGGTTCTCTCTAGAACAGAAGAGATGGGTGTAAGTTTGAAATGAGGCTAAAATCCTACAAAGTGAATCCATTTGCAGGTGAAGGGGAAAGGGGACCTTTTCCAAGCTGCTCATGCATAATTCTTGTGCTCCCCTCCCTTCCACTTATCCCAGGACTACGTGGTGAACGTCACAGAGGAGTTCCTGGAGTTCATTTCAGATGGGGCATTGGCAATTGAAGTGTGGGGCCACCGGTGTGCCGGGAACGGCAGCTCCATCTGGGAAGTCGATTCTCTTCACGCTAAGACGAGAACATTGCATGACAGGTTTGTACTTGGCTGACCCTGAGACACAGAGTCAGTACCAGCACTTGGGCAGCGATTAACAATGGAGACGTTGGACCCTGGGACTGCTGCTTCTACTTTCAACAAGTTAGTTAACTTCTCTGTGCCTGTTTCCTCTTCTGTAAGACCAGGATGATAAGAGGAGCAACTGGGCACTAGAAAAACACAGTGGAAAAAGGTAATTCATTTCAGCAAACGAGACTGAAACAGTCGCGTATCTATATGGGAAAAAAATCAACCTTGATTTTACTGCACATCTTACATAAAAATTAATTTGATAGCTGGGCGTGGCGGCACACTGTTGTGATCTCAGTACTTGGGAGGCTGAGACCAGAGGATCCGGGTTCGTGGCCAGTCTCAGCTACTTAATGAGACCCTCCACAACTTAGTGAGACCCTGTTTCCAAATAAAGAATAAAAAATAGGACTGGGGGTGTAGCTTGGAGGTAGAATGTCCCTGGGTTCAATCCCCAGTACTGCAAAAAAAAAAAAAATTAATTTGAGATGGATCATAACTTTAAATGTATAAGCTAACATTTCAAAACTGATGGAAGGAAACAAGAGAATATCTTCATGATTTTGAGATGGTTACATATTCTCAGAGAGGCCACAAGATGGAAGCAGTACTGCCCATAAAAGAAAAATAAAATTAAAGTTGCACTTCATCTAAATGAAAAGCTGGTTCCCATCAAAGGATATCAGTATGCGTCGAGTGCAGTGGCACAAGCCTGTAATCCCAGTACTGGGGGTGGCTGAGATAGGAAGATCACAGGTTCATGGCCTCAGCAACTTAGCAAGACCCTGTTTCAAAATTTTTAAAAATAGGACTGGGGGGTGGAGCTTACAGGTAGAATGTCCTTGGGTTCAATCCCTAGTACCAAAAAAAGAAAAAAAAAAAAGGTATCACTATGAAAATAGCCACAATCTGGGAGAAAACTGGCAATTTATTGTAAAGTTGGTTATTTGCCTCTTCTGTGACCCAACAATCCCACCCCTAGGTATTTACCCAAGAGAAATAAAAATGTAAGTCCACAAAGTTGTATACAAATGTTCATTTCAGCTTTATCCGTCCTATCCTAAAATTACTTTCAACCCAAATGTCCTTCAGTGAGTGATTGGATAAAGAAATGATGGTATTATTCATACAGTAGAATATTATTCAGCATTAAAAAAAATAAAAGAACTACCAGGTGTGGTGCATGCCTGAAATCCTAGTACTTGGGAGGCTGAGACAGGAAGTTGCAGGTTCAAAGCCAGCCTCAGCAACTTAATGAGACCTTATTTCAAAATAAAAAATAAAAAAGGGCTTGAGGTATAGCTCAAAGGTAGAATGCCCATGAATCTCAAAAACATTATTCCAAAGAAAGAAGGCAGGCCAGGCGTGGTGGCACACGCTTGTAATCCCAGCATTTGGGAGGCTGAGACCGGAAGATCCAGGTTCGAGGCCAGCCTCAGCTACTTAGTGAAGCACTCCACAACTTAGTGAAACCCTGTTTCAAAATAAAGAATAAAAAATAGGGCTAGGGGTATAGCTCGGAGGTAGAATGCCCCTGAGTTCAATCCCCAGTACCGCAAAAAAAAAAAAAAAAAAGAAGGCAGAAATAAGAGCGTCCATGCCACATGATTCCATTTATATAAAGTTTTGGAGCCAGAGAACTAAACTATGAGCTCCAGCTGCAGAAGAAGCATGGGGTGGTGGGGAGGGCCACAAGGAGTCTTTCTGGGACGATAGTGGGTGGGCCACATGGGTGTGGGCATCTGTCACAGCTCATCAAAATTTACCCTTGAGATCTGGGCACATTACTGCACGTAAGGAATGTCTCAACAAGATACATCCAGGGGCCTATCCCATTGGTTGTTTGAGGATGAAGGAACTAACCCATGCTCAGTGGACGGTGGCTTGTTACTCTCCCTAGCAGTCTCACCAGACGATGACACAGTTGCTTGTTGGGTGTGCTTTCGCAGGTGGAATGAAGTGACTCGAAGGATAGAAATGTGGATCTCCATATTAGAACTGAACGAGCTCGGGGAGTACGCCGCCGTGGAGCTCCATCAGGCCAAAGACGTCAACACCGGAGGCATCTTTCAACTCAGACAGGTCCGCGGTCTCTTCCTCGTTTTTCATGTTTCCCTCTAACATGAAATTTCAGAGGATTCTCTACTTATTTGGATCTCTGTTCCCTAATGCTTTTCCCTTCCCGTTCCCAATCCTGGCACCCACCTTCCTTCTGCTACGCCGCCGGTGCAGGGGCATTCTCGGAGAGTCCAAGTCACGGTGAAGCCTGTCCAGCACTCAGGGACACTGCCACTCATGGTGGAAGCAATCCTGTCGGTATCTATTGGCTGTGTCACTGCCAGGTCCACCAAACTCCAAAGAGGGCTGGACAGCTACCAGGTAAGACAAACAGATTTAAAATAGCACTCCATAAAGGTTGTGGGCTGGGGATGTAGCTCAGTGGTAGAGCGCTTGCCCGGCATGTGCAAAACCCTGGGTTCCATCCTCAGCTTTGCAAAAAAAAAAAAAGAATGGGTTAGTGCAGAAGTAAGGAAGTTAGTGGTCTGTGGTGGGGACCTTCACAGAACCCCTGTCTTAACCGCATATATTCCCCCTATTCACATTTCCATATATTGCCCTTTTCCAGGTTTAAAAAACTATGTTTTCTTAGTACAAAGTTAATAATAACTTTATAAATTCACATATTAGTGCCATATTAGTCATTTATTTTAGGCATGTTTTTATTTTTATAGTTGGTCCAAAATAGTTTGGACATTTGATGTTCCTGCCTGGCTTGATCCACTTTAATTAGTATCATAAAATTACTCCCATACAGCATCATGATGAACCAGTTCTCTGAAAGCTTTACTTCTTTTTAAAAAAATTATAAAGCTGTCCTCCTGGTAATTTTTGTGCAGTAAGTTTCCATTCCCTGAATCTTATATTCTCATTTTAAAAATAAAAACATGAAACCTGTAAGAATTAATCTTCATATTGCCAGTCAGACCTCTTTAGCAGTCCATGAAAATGATTTTTAAAATACCGTACTTGCCAGGAGTGGTAGTGCATGCTGTAATCCCAGTACTTGAGAGGCTGAGACAGGAGGATCACAGGTTCTATGCCAGCCTCAGCAACTTAGCGAGACTCTCAGCAACCTAGTGAGACCCTGTTTCATAATAAAAAATAAAAATGGCTGGGTGTGAAGCTTGGTGGCAGAATACCCCAGGCTTCAAGCCCCAATATATGTGAGTTTGTAAATTAAGTTATTATTGATACTAAGAAATCCTTCAAACCTATCAAAAATAAGTGATTGATAGGTAGGTAGATGGATGGATGGATGGATAGATAGATAGATAGACAGACAGACAGACAGGGGACCCTGCCTCACCACACACAGCCTGGAAGACCACTGTGCTGTTCTGTGTCCCAGTTTACCTCCAGGTGTGAGTTAGGGACCAGGAAGAATGTGTAATCTGGCTCCTTCACTGCCCTGTCATAGGCAGCACCCTCTTGGCGAGGAGAAGACATTTCTCCTGTGTTTCTCTGAATATCAGCATACGCCCAGCCAATCTTCATCTTCCATCCCAGCCTCCTTTTGGCTTTCCAGCATTCAGGCAGTTTTCTGAAAGCTAAAAATTGGTGCACAGACTATTGGGCGCTAGGGGAGACTTAGCCTCGTCAGACACACACGGCCTTCCCTCTTCAAGGCCCAAACTCCCACTTCTCCAAGTTTGTGCATGCCTCGCTCCAAGTGAGAACGAAGCTGCAGGGACCAGGTGTGCTGTGTCTGGGGTGGCTTCTGCACCAGACTCCTCCATGTGCGCTCACAGCCTGAGAGCAGGGAATCGGATCACGGGTGTTCTCACCCCAGTTCCAACCCTCACTTGGTCTTTAGCTTCTGGGGTGGCTTCAGGGTTTGGTAGAAAGAACAAGTGCTAGCCAGGCATGATGGTGCAGCATGTCTCTACCCCAGTACTTGGGAGGCTGAGACAGGAGGATTGCATATTCGAAGTCAACCTCAGCAACTTAGCAAGATTCCACACAACTTGGTGAGACCCTGATTCAAAATAAAAAAGGGCCGGGGATGTAGCTTGGAGGAGAATGCCGCTGGGTTCAATTCCCAATACCAAGCAGTAAAACATCAGTCCTTCCCTAGTGCTGTATTGCCCTTTAAGAACACAGTACCTGGGTTGGGGGCACATCTCAGTAATAGAGTACATGCTTAGCATGTGTGGGGCCCAGGGATCAGTACCCACACGCGCGCACACACACACACACACACACAGGGTACCAGCCGTATATATTCAAACTGACCATTTTAAAGGCTTTTCTCCCTCTTTCCTGCCAGACCCAAGGTCATGTCTACCAATGTTTGTTGTTGCTGACATATTTTAGAATTATTCTGATGCAGAAGTCAACACAGAATATGCTCATTTCATAATAGTGTTGCATCACGAAAGCTCAGGCCTATTTTTAGTTGATGGAAGAATCTCTTTTTTCTAAAAATTAGTAATACATTAGAGCTCTTTGTTCTTTTGCATTAATAAGGAGCATTACCCTGGGTGCAGTCGTGGACACCTATAACCCCAGCGACTTGGGAGGCTGGGGCAGGAAGATCACAAGCTCAAAGCCAGCCTGGGCAACTTAAACCTTGTGTCAAAATAAAATAAAAAGTGGATCGGGTTGTAGCTCAGTGGTAGAGTGCTTACCTAGAATATAAAAGGCCCTGGGTTCAATCCTCTATACCACCAAAAGAAGAAGAAGAGGAGGAGGAGGAGGAAAAGGAATAGGAGGAGGAGGAAGAAGAAGAAGAAAAGGAGAAAGAGAAAGAGAAGGAAAAGTTGTTTTAGTTGACTGTGGTGGTATATGCCTGTAATCCCAGTACTTGGAAGACTGAGATAGGAGGATTGTAGGTTTGAGACCAGCCTTAACTACTTAGTGATACCCTGTTTCAAAATAAAAAATAAACTAGAACTAAGGAGGGGTACAGCTCAGAGATTGAATGCCCCTGGGTTCAATCCCCAGTACCGCACACAGATTAAAAAAAAAAAAAGTAAAATAAAATAAAATAGGCTGGGGATGCAGCTCAGTGGTAGAGTGCACCTGGGTTCCATCCCCAATAACTCAGCCCCACCCCCCCAATAGGAAGCTTAAGTTTAAGATAAATTATTTCAGGCAAGGCTTGCATTTAATAAATTACATAACTGATGGTGATGGTTACTTGGCTTTAAAAAAAAAAAAAACTAGTGTATTTTGAAATGCAGGTATGAGTATAATAATATTTTCAAGCATTTTTAGAAAGAAAGTCTCTACTATAACTAAAAATTATTCAATCTTAAATTTAAGCCATTGGTTTCAGTAGTCTTGTTTCTAAGGAAAATTGTCTCACTCAAAAATCCTTTGTTTTCAGCATGGTCCTTTGATTTACCTACTATTTCTGCCAGGATCATTACTTTGTGTAATTATTAGAAAATGCTAGAATGGAGTGATTTTCTCCACTGATTGATTATGGTTGCTGGAGGAGACCATTAATCCATACATTCAAAATAGCGTGCATGCTTGGGCCATGCCAGTGTTGTGCAGAGGCATGTGTGTGGCCTCAGTGGCCTCAGTCCCCCAGGCGTGGCCTGTGGTGACTTCATCTGCTCAAGTGGCATGCAGGTGCAGAGGTTGGAGACCAAAGGCCCAGCGTCCAGTCCTGACCTGCCGCCATCCCTGTGAACTTTGGGTTAAATCATTTCATCCTACAGAGCCTCAGCTGCCTCCTGATCAAAACCAAGATTGAGCAAGAGAATCTCTAAAATCCCTTGTAGATTTGCCATTCTGTCTTCATAAGCCAGTCCCAAATCCCAAGTCACCTACCCATAAATACAGGGAACCCGTCTGTCTGCATAGCAGTGGCATAAGGTCTAGGCCAGTGATGTGGGTTCCTACTTCCAGCTAAGAGAGTTCTGTGTCAAATAACTACTTCTTATATTTCAAAAATTCTTTAGAAACCAGGCATGATAGTGCATGCTTGTGATCCCAGTGACCTGGGGGGCTGAGGCAAGATTGCAAGTTCAAAGCCAGTCTTTTTTTTTTCTTTTCTTTTCTTTTTTTCTTTGTTTAAGCATGTGCTGGGAATTGAACCTAGAAGCTCACACATGCTAGGCAAGCACTATACCACTGAGCTAGCTCTTTATACCCTGGGCAATTTAGTGAGACCCTATCAAAAATTTTAAAAAGGGCTGGTGGTATAGCTCAGCGCTTACGTAGCATGTGCAAGGCCCTGGCTTCAATCCCAAGTACTGTAGGAGTGTGGGGCGGGATGAGGAGGGGTGCAGAGGGGAATCCTTTACATTATAGACAAGTGAATTAAATCCATTAAACCTTTTTGAGATTCCATGAAATGTTTTACTGTGCTGATGTCATGTGAGGTGTCCATTGTAATGTGTATGTTAAGCTTAAAGAATTATTTTTCCCTGTGTGCAATTGGAGAAACAAAATGCATGTCCTTTGTGTTTATTTTTTTCCTACCAGAGAGATGATGAGGCTGGTGCAGATATGGATAGCTATCAGGTATTGCTACTGCTGTCGATCCTGTGGCATGGGGCACAGCTCTCGCTAATTGCCAGCATTTGCAGAGTGGAGGCCAGGGAGGAGGAAGAAGGTCCATAGAGCAAGAATATGCAGTTTCCTCACTTGCTTTTGATTTGCTTCCTGTGTTATCAAGGACGCTTTACTATTTCTATTGATTTCCCTGTCGATTCAGAATTCGTAACCCGAAGCCGTGTTCTTACTCTGGCTGTCTTGAATGACTGGCTTGTGAAGCCTTGCTAAGCGAGACCATCACTGTTATTAAAACCGATGAGCTTGAGAATCAGTTGTCCAGCCATAATCTCTAGATAGACTCTTGTCTTTCCTATGCTAAGCTGCACTTTGCTTCTTAAATCCAAGAAATGAGTGCCTTTATAATATGCCATTTTGCTTTTAAAGACTTTTGCTGGGCAGGGCAATTAGAGACATTTATGCATGTGGCTTTGTTGGGTTTGGCCATTTTTCTCCTCCCCTTAGGGCCAAGCTTAATTTTATATAATCTGTAGGATTTAAATCTCTGCTTTTTCTTGTTGGAAATGTAGAAAATGTGTGTGTGTGTATATATATATATATATATGCAAATGTGAAATATATATTTAGTCACTGGCTGGCCTGATAGTATGGAATGTAGGAGTGATGATGTAGTCACGGTCAAAGCAGCAAACCACGGTGAAGATTTCTGGGTTTGGTTCCCAGGCTTTGCCCTGCTTCCCCGCACAAGTTAAAAGGAAGCTCTTGCAGTGTGCCTTCCAGTACGTAAAAATGAGGGTACATTGTGGGAAAAGCTTCAGAGGCCCCCAGGTATCTACTTTTCATATAATATCTCAAAGATTAGACTAGAATTAGTTCAATCCAAGAGCATTTTCAGTAGAATTAATGGGTCTTCTCTCCTTAGTCATAATTTTATTCAGAAATAAAAGAAAAACAGGGAAACAAACTTTAGGGGGAATGTCAGTATCCCCCCTGGGATCTCAACAGTGCCTTCGACTAACGTATTACGGCTTTTTCTGCGCTTCCTGCCATGTTGTTCACTGTGAAGACCAGCGACTGCTTCGGGGATTTCTTCAAGCATGGCTGATTGCATGTTGGGTTTTTGCATGGGAGATTTTTGGTTGACCTCATGGTGGTGGTTGGACATAAAATCTTGCAGCAAGTTCAAAAGGTTCTCTGCTGACCTATTCTCTGCATTTCAGAAAAGACGTGTATGTTATCAGGCCATTGAACTATGAGCTGGAAATGCTTATCATTTTCCATTCCATTTGATATTATGTGGTTTGAGCTCTGCTGGTGGTGTCCTTCTGCTTGAAATCGCACATCTTCCAACGAATACCTGCCATTTAGAGTGATACACACACACACACACACACACACACACACACACACACACACACACACACATATGATGGGCATGGTGGTGCAAACCTGTAATCTCAGTAGTTGGGAGGCTGAGACAGGATAATCGTGCGTTCCAGAACAGCCTCAGCAACTTAGTGAGACTCTCAGCAACCTAGTAAGATCCTATTTCGAAATAAAATAATAATAATAATAATAATAATTAAAAAGATCTGGGGATGTAGCGCTGAGGTAGAATGCCTCGGGGCTCAATCCCTAGTACCACAATAAATAAACAAACAAACATACACACATACACATATACCCAAAGTGTAAGAGTCATCCAACAGCTACTATGATTTAAAATTATCTTGCTTTTAAATATAATTATCCTTTTGTAGATCCGGGGCTCTGATTTCTGTGTACTGGGACCCTTGATCGCATGCAGTGTTTCTGAGGCCTCTTTGATTTCCTGCATATTAATCACACAGCAATGTTCAATGGCCTTTCCTAATGACAAACTTCCTGATCAATTTAAACATCTTTTTGAAAAGAGATAGTTGTCTATGCACTCTACAGGAAAATATTTTCCCTCCCCGTGACTAGGAAGAAGACTTAAACTGCGTGCGAGAGAGGTGGTCAGATGCACTCATTAAACGACGAGAGTATTTAGATGAGCAGATTAAAAAAGTCAGCAATAAAAAAGGTATGTGAGATGAAACTCCTAGGAGCAGTTTTTTCACCTCTACTCACTGGAACTGTTTGTTTTCTCCCCTTAATTGGACAGTAGTATCTTAGTTTCTTGAACTTGAAACAATTATGGATATTAGTGATTCAATTACACATTGTTGGTTTAAGAAGGCTCTGAGCCAGGTGTGGTGATGCATACCTGTAATCCTAGTACTTGGGAAGCTTAGACAGGAGGATTGTAGGTTCAGCAACACAGCAAGACTCTCAGCAACCTAGCAAGACCCTGTTCCAAAACAAAAAATAAAAAGGGCTCTGGGGGTATAGCTCAGAGGTAGAATGTCCCTGGGTTCAATCCCCAGTACCAAAAAAAAAAGCTCTAAACTTAAAAGTAATTAATTTTTATAAATCTCTGGGTTATATCAAAAGCCTGTTACATGACATGCCAAACTCAAATTTTTTTTTTTTTTTTTTTTTTTTTGCGGTACTAGGGATTGAACTCAGGGGCATTCTACCTACCGAGCTACACCCCCAGCCCTATTTTTTATTCTTTATTTTGAAACCGAGTCTCACTAAGTTGCGGAGTGCCTCACTAGGTAGCTGAGGCTGGCCACAAACCCGGATCCTCCGGTCTCAGCCTCCCGAATGCTGGGATTACAAGCGTGTGCCACCACGCCCGGCTTCAAATTTTGTTTTAATGAACGCAGAGGTGATCAGTACCAGTGCAACAATATGAGGCATGCCAGGTGCCATGCACAATTTGCAGCAGCCAAAGAATGGTTCCTGAAACCACTCTGCGCCCAGCTCCGGCTAAACAACCAACAGCCTTGTGCTCAGCTGGTGCAGGGAGGGCCCTGCAGCGCCACTCACTGTCCTGGCGTGCAGTTTGCTGGTGCTGGCAATGGCCGTGTGGGTTCTGGAGTAGAGATATGCTCCTAAAATCCTTAGTCTCTGCCTGACTTCACAGTCTACTCATGGTTGACATAGTGAATTCACATCATGAACATGAATCCATTTCATATAGAAGTGAGACAAAGTTTTTCTGCAGGGAAGCATCCCAGTCCAGTACATTGCTGTTGGTTTGTGTGTGTGCTCAACCTGCTAATGAAAACCCACTTTGAGCCGGGCATGGTGGCACACGCTTGTAATCCCAGTACTTGGAAGGCTGAAACAGGAAGGGTCGCAGGTTTGAGGACAGTCTCAGCAAGTAGTGAGATTCTCATCAACCTAGAGAGGCCCTGTTTCAAAATAAAAATTAAAAATAGGGCTAGGGGTGTAACTCGTAGGTAGAATGCCCCAGGGTTCAATCTCCAACATACACACACACAAAAACCCACTTTGACTGTACCCAGGGAGCCCCAAAATTGAAGTATGGTTCAGAAGATTTTGAAATATACCCAAATTCCTCTCATAATGAGCATGAAGGAAAACAAGCAGTTTTAGAGTAAGATATACGATGTTCTGTTTGTTTGTTTGTACTGGGGATTGAACTCAGGGGCATTCTACCTCCGAGCTATACCCCCAGCCCTATTTTTTTTTATTCTTTATTTTGAAACCGAGTCTCACTAAGTTGCGGAGTGCCTCACTAGGTAGCTGAGGCTGGCTGCGAACCCGGATCCTCTGGTCTCAGCCTCCCGAATGCTGGGATTACAAGCGTGCGCCACCCCGCCCGGCTATACGATGTTCTTAAGTCCTTTATTTTTATAAAATGGCATAGAGTTCCATAAAGCTGCATCCCCAATTTCATTTTATCTGATCATTCCTCCAGGCGTGTGGAGTATACATGACTCCTGTTGTCCCTGTTTGACAGTTTAGAAAGCTAGAACTCCTCTGCTGAATCCCTTCCCCAACAATCAGCACCTGTGCCGTGACCTAGGTCTTCCCATTTCCGTCCCTGGGTTCCTTCTACCTCCCTGGCCTACGTGGTACTTTCTGAAGCTGCTGTCCTACCCTCTCCCAGGATGGATGCTCAAGCTTGACCTTCGAAGCCTCAACTCCTTTTTACGAACATAATGATGTTTAAGCAAGTTTAGGTATCGACAAATGCAAGTCTATTTTAAATTGAGCCGGGTATGGTGGCGCATGCCTGTAATCCCAGTACTTGGGAAGCTGAGACAGGAAGATCACAGATTCAAGCCTCAGCAACTTAGCAAGACCCTGTTTCAAAATAAAAAGGGCTGGGGGGTCGGGGTGCATCTTGGAGGTAGAATGACTCTGGGTTCAATTCCTAGCACCAAAAATGAATTAGTCATTAGTTAGAAACTGTACTTTCTTGTTGGCACTCACCCTCTCGCTTTGTTCTGCAGAGAAAACTGAGGATGACGTGGAGCGGGAAGCTCGGCTTGTGGAGCAGTGGGTGGGGCTGACGGAGGAGAGGAACGCCGTGCTGGTGCCAGCCCCGGGCAGTGGGATCCCCGGCGCACCAGCCGACTGGTGAGTCCATCCCTCCTATGCAGGCCTGGCAGGCCGTGAGCCCGCCCCTGGCAAGAGCCATGAATCGGGCTTTCTAGGATCAGGAGAGTGAATGCCAGTGAATGGAGATCCTGGGGAAAGGGCCACCCATTGTCAGGACTCCTTCCTCTTTATTCCTTCCCCACTGCAGTCAGCTTCCTCCCACAGGAAGCCTGTGAGCACTGGTGGTCTGGCCAGGAATCTAATACCATGCTCCCCTGTTTTTCTGCATAAGCGACTTGGACATTGTATCCTCATCTCCAGAAATTGCTTTTTAGTTTGGCTCAGAAGAAGGTGTAGTAGAAGAGGGGAGAAACTATCTTCTTATTTGCCCTAGTATCTGCTTACTTTGGTAACAAACATGTAAACACTGCCTAATCAATCAATTAGTTGATTGATAAGCAATCCTAGGTATGGTCATGAGAAACAGCCTGGTACCCCAGGCTCTGGAGTGAAGATCTGGATTTAGTTTCTAGCTTTGACTCATATATATATAAAACTAGAAATATATATATACATATATATATAAGTTTTTCAAGGTTTTATTTCTAATTTATTACTAGAGCTATCTTTTTTATAGTATGGTGAAAATTAGAAAGCATGCATATAAAATACCTTGTACATTATATAGAACCTTGTATAGTATAGTGCATATGAGATACCTTTTGTGCCATTAACGAAATGGTACTTGCTAGCCAGGAGTGGTAGCATACACTTGTAATCCCAGTACTTGGGAGGCTGAGATAGGAGGATCACATGTCCAAAGTCAGCCTCAGCAACTTAGTGAGGCCCTCTGCAACTTAATGAGACCCAGTTTCAAAATAAAAAATAAAATAGGCTAGGGATGTAGCTCAGAGGTAGAATGCCCCTGTGTTCCATCCCCAGTACCACACTCTCACAAAAAAAAAAAAGTACCTGCTGCTTCTTACTCTCATTCTCTTTCTTATTACAAAAATTTCTCCTGGATATTTAAGAGAAAACAGATTCCCTTTGAACACAGGATGCATATACCAAGATAGTTTATTTTGGACAATTAATGATATTATTTGTGTCTCTATTGATCTATGGAATTATGATCAGTTTCATGGTCTGTTTTATAAAGCTTGAGAATTGGCAGGCCCATCCATTCCTTGAAACCTGATGTTTCTCCCTTTAGATTCTGCACTTGTGCTGCAATCCTGTCAATTACATGAGTCTATCTGCTAGCCACTTCCTATGAAAGGCCACCTCATTCCCAATCCATTCTTCAAAGCCCTCTTCAGACAGTCTTAGCTTCCAAATCCCAAGAATACAGGCACGCACCACAGTGCCTGGCCTCCATCAAGAGTTTTAAATGTTGTTCCTATTGTTTATTTCCTCTAGTTTTGATCCATCTTGTTTTCTCTAATCATTCCCTTCTCCCTTGTCCCTATCACCCATTATATGCACTAGAGGCAATTAATCAAAGATTATTTGAAGCCTTTCTAAAAATAGTTCTAGTGATAGGGACAAGGGAGAGGGGTGTTGCCATGATTCGTGTGAGCAGGGAGGTCCAGAAAGGTAAAAAATAGTTCATGGCTGGAACCTGCATCTCCACAGTGCTTCTCTTCTGCTCTCATGGCTCTGTGGCATCTTATAATCTAAGAAGATGTAAAACACATGTTTCATTACTGAATTTTGTTATTAAATCTAGGATCCCACCTCCTGGAATGGAAACCCACATACCAGTTCTCTTCCTTGATTTGAATGGTAAGTTCCAGGGGTCACCGCGCTCAGTTAAGATTTGTTCCGTATTCAGAATCACTTTATTTTGATCTATAAAACACTTCTATGATGACTCATGTGCCATGTGTAGGTGACATTTTTGGTCCATTCAAACATAAGCATGGCATGTAGAATCACTGGAGAAGAGATGTGAATATTTAATAAAGGCATGAGCACACTTAGGGAGTTTGAAAGCTATATTCAAGAACATTAAGATGATTGCTCTGAAACATTAATGGATGTAGACATTACTTGGGAAAGTAATCGCCCCCCAGAGACTCTGACTCTTTGGGTTTGGCAAGGGTCTGGGAATCTGCATTTCAAACTGGTGCCCTTTGCTCCCTACCTTCAATAGTTTTGATGCCAGAAATGATCACACTGCAACCTTGCATTAATAGTTATTCCTCCGTGTCACAACAAAATAGAACCTGTGCAAACCTAGACATGGTTTTCAATGTGTTTTGTTTTTTTATTTATTTTTTTGCCATACTGGGGATTGAACTCAGGGGGATTCTACCTTCGAGCTATACCCCCAGCCCTATTTTTTATTCTTTATTTGGAAACAGGGTCTCACTAAGTTGCAGAGTGCCTCACTAGGTAGCTGAGGCTGGCCGTGAACCCTGATCCTCTGGTCTCAGCCTCCCAAATGCTGGGGTTGCAAGCGTGTGCCATCACACCTGGCTAGTAAAATCCTTTTCCAAATCTTTTGTTTTTTTGTTTTTTGCGGTACTGGGGATTGAACCCGGGGGCATTCTACCTCTGAGCTCCACCCCCAGACCTTTTTTTTTATTATTTATTTTGAAACAGGGTCTCACTAAGTTGCGGAGGGCCTCACTAAGTAGCTGAGGCTGGCCTCCAGTCTCAGCCTCTCAAATGCTAGGATTACAAGCGTGCACCACCATGCCTGGCTTTCTAAATGTAATCTTAAGAAGAACCCTAAGCATAGAGAATAAAAGCAGTTTTGCTGAGTTTGGGGATGGTCAGGCTCCTGTCAGGACCTTCTACAGGACCCTCATTAAAACAGCCTGAAAACCTCTGTTCTGAAAGGAAGGCCACTAATGGGTGGATAGAAGACATGGGGAGGAGGTTTTTAGAGACCTAGAAGTAGAATGTGCACCCCATAAGGTCATGAGTTCCCTGTAATCGTAGGTATGTGAGCGACAGCTTACAGAGATTTTTGAAGGGTGAATCCCACATTGGATAGGGCACTTGAAGAAGATGATCTTCATATTTCTTCTGAGTACTCAGAACTGTGATTCTAAATTCATAATTTAATGGCTAAAATTTATAGTTGAGTGTAAGTTACATAAGTAGTACAAACCTAACATCAGGTTATAGGAAGAGCTGACATCAAGAAGACAGCAAAATTCTAAGGTGTGTTTAGAGGAAATATCTTTCCTATTTACACATAGGATATGTTCACTCCATCTTTCAGGAGGCAACTTTCTTATAGTTGTATTTTTTTTCCCCCATGGTGTTGGTAATAGAACCCAGGGCCTCTCTCATGCTAGGCAAGTATTCTACCACTGAGCTACAGATTTAGCCCCTCTTATGGTTGTACTTTTATAAGTCTTGGACTTTCCACTTCAATTTCAGGATAAGGAAAGAAAGAAAAAATTACAGTGTGTCCCATGGAAAAATCCATCTGTAAAAAATATATATATTTCTGGGCTGGGGTAGACCACGTGCTTGGCAATGCATCCCTGAGTTCAATCTCTAGCACAAAAAAAAATTTTTTTTAAAGGGCATTTAAAAAAAATTTAAATTCTTTGAATTTTTGATGATTGCCTAAAAACTGTCTTCCCCCATTGTGTGTATGTGTTTCTGTGTGTGTGTGTGTGTGTGTGTGTGTGTGTGTGTGTGTGTGTGCGTGCTATGCCTTTAATTTGGCTAGCGGATGACCTCAGTGCCAACGAGCAGCTGGTTGGCCCACATGCGTCAGGCGTGAACTCCATCCTACCCAAGGAGCACGGCAGCCAGTTTTTCTACCTACCCATCATAAAGCACAGTGACGATGAGGTAATTCACCCTCAGGGCTCTCTCCAAAGGCTTCAGGTTAGCACCAAGCCCCATGGATCCATCTTCCTCGTAAACTGCTGGGGTCTGCTTTGGGGGAAGAGGACGGGGACTTTTAACAAAGTAGAACACTTGTGTTGTCATTCACAACAGCTGAGGGAAGAAGTCTGTTTGGTTACACGGAGTTGGGTGTGTTTTCTTTCTCTTGTAAGTCAGGTAGAAGTGCTACCCCTATGCTGCCTCATTTCCGTCCCCTCTCTGCTCTCCCACTGCTAGGTTTCAGCCACAGCCTCTTGGGACTCCTCCGTGCATGACTCCATCCACTTGAACAGGGTCACACCTCAGAATGAGAGGATTTACCTAATCGTGAAGACCACGGTGCAGCTCAGCCACCCCGCTGCTATGGAGTTAGTATTACGAAAACGGATTGCAGCCAATATTTACAACAAACAGGTAGTGACGGGGACTGATTCTGCCCGTGTCTATGAGGTCCCAGTTTTCCCCTTCTCTCTATCACAAAGACATGTTTTGTGGAGCTGATACAGGGGATGTTCAAAAATGTCACCACACTGGCCAGGTTAGAGTCTGATTCTTGTTTATCCAAGAGAGCGGGGCATGAGGACCACAGAGGCAAATGTCATCCCAAAGACATCGCCCCCTTGACAGAGGTAGAACTCATAATCCCGGCAGTCAGCAAAGCTGTGACATTTCAGTGTCTGAAAAGTAGAAATGCTGAGACAGAGAGGTTAAGTACCAGGCCCATCAGTGAGGTCCCAAACCAGGACAAAACACAGATCCAAATAAATCCCTGTCCTACCTTTTTGCCAAACCACATCTCAGAGGGACGATCAGTAGAACTGACCCTCCCAGATGTTCTAAATCAGGAAAGGCCAATTAAACCCTGGGGAGATGGGTGAAAGTTAGCAGATGGGAAAGTTAGCACAAAGGGATGCAACCACGGGAACCCTGGATGTGCTGTGTGTTATATAATCTAGTCCCCAAATTACAACTGGACATTATTACCCATGGAGATAGGGACAAGGACTTTTAAGTTCAGAGGGTTTTTTCCCTGTTTTTCTGAATATTGTTTGTGTCTGTATCAAAAACATAGTAATTTATAATGCGTTTGCAATTTGTAAAATTCTAAATGACTTATATTTGTTGCACAGCTTAATCAGCTTTCTTTTTTTTTGCCAGAGTTTCACACAGAGTTTGAAGAGGAGAATATCATTGAAAAATATATTTTATTCCTGTGGTGTCACCTATGAAATAGTATCCAATATACCAAAGGTAAAATATATACCGCTGCTTTTTTTTTTAATATTAGAGATTGAACCCAGGGGCATTCTACCTCCAAGCCATACCCCTTGTCCTTTTTATTTTTTAGTTTGAAACAAGGTCTCACTAAGTTGCTGAGAGCCTCACTAAATAGTTGCTGAGGCTGGCCTCAAATCTGCAATCCTCCTGTCTCAGTATCCTAAGTACTAGGATTAAAGGTATTTGTCGCCATGCCCAGTTACCTTACTTCAAAACAAAACAAAACAAAAAAACTTTATGGTGCCGGGGATGGAACCCAGGTACATGCCAGGCAAGCACTCTGCCACTGACACACCCCCAGCCCTATACTTTTTTTTTTTTTTTTTTTTTTTTTTACTACTGGGGATTGAACCCAGGGGCTTCCTACCTCTGAGCTACACCCTAGCCCTATTTTATTAGTTATTTTAAAACAGGGTCTCAACCAAGTGTGGTGACGCATGCTTGTAATCCCAGTATTTGGGAGGCTGAGACAGGACAATCACAGGTTCGTGGCCAGTCTCAGCTACTTAGTGAGTCCCTCTGCAACTCAGTGAGAACCTGCTTCAAAATAAAGAATAAAAAATAGGTCTGGGGATGTAGCTTGAAGGGTGGTACTGGGTTCTATCCCCAGTACTGCCAAAAACAAAAAACAACGGAAAAAAAAACAAAAAAAAACACAGGGTCTCGCTAGGTTGCTGAGGGCCTCTCTAAATTCCTGAGGCTGGCTTTGAACCTGTGATCCTCCTGTCTCAGCTCCCAAAGTACTGGGATTACAAGCATACACCACCACACCCAGACACTTTTTAAAATATCAGTATATAAATAATGGAAAATGTGTTCATTCTCCATACTTTGGCAGCATTTTCTGACCACACTTCTGATAACAACATTGTTCACATAAAGCGGTTGTCATTTCCTTCCTCTCCCTTTAGGCGACAGAGGAGATTGAGGACCGGGAAACGCTGGCTCTCCTGGCTGCGCGGAGTGAGAACGAGGGGACGGCCGACGGAGAGACGTACATCGAGAAGTACACCCGGGGCGTGCTGCAGGTGGAGAATATTCTGAGCCTTGAACGGCTCCGGCAGGCAAGTAACCAGATGTCTGCAGGAGCCTCCACTTCCAGGGGACCAGGATGGATTTGTTCACTGTATCCATCAGCATTCTTACAGCTATACTCTAAAAGACTGACCATGTGACTTGGAGGAAAGATGATTTATTTTCTTACAGGTTTGAGTTTGGTTCATGTGAGGCTGGGGACCGCAGATCTCAGGGCATAGCGAGAGAAGAAGAGAGAGGGAGAGCACATGACTGTGCTCAGATCATGGAGACCGGAAGCAAAAGAGAGAGCAGGAGGAGGAGGAACTATATATAATCCCAAGACTGCAGCCCCAGGGACCTACCTTGTCCAGCCACACCCTACAGGCCCAGGCCACCAGCCAGACAAATCTATCGCAATAGATTTATCCACTGCTGGGATTATGACTCTCGAAACTCAATTATGTCAACTCCGAATATTAATAAATGAGCTCTTTTGGGGACATTTATGTCTAATTATAACATTAACCAAATCCCTCTCTAAAATCTATCACAGAAGGAGCACTTGAAGAGCAATTTTTTTAGGGAAAGTACTGATGAAAAGTGCTAAAAACATAAACAATGGAGCCAGGCATGGTGATACATGCTTGTAATCCCAGTGCTTGGGTGGCTGAGACAGGAGGACCACAGTTTCAAAGCCAATCTCAGCAATTTAGGAAGACTGTGTCAAAATAAAAAATAAAAAGGACGGAGGGTGTAGCTCTGAGGTAGAATGCCCCTGGGTTCAATCCCTAGTACCAATATATACATGTATAGATATATAATTAATGGCTAACTTTTATTGAATACGCCTATTTACCAAGCACAGTTCCTTAGTAATTTAGGAACATTATTTTGTTTGATCATCAAGATAACCCTCTGAGGTAAGTACTGTTGTAATCCCCATTTTCAAAGGAGAACGCTGAGGCTGAGAGAAGTTAGCTGCCTCGCCCTGGGTTACACAACTAGGAAGAGGTGCAAGGTCCCATTAAACCCAAGTAGCTTAACTCCAAAGCCCAGATGTTCGGCCATGCACTATTGCTCGCTTCCTAATGTTTAGATTTAGGTTAACATTTGAGGTAACAGTAGGACATTCCAGTGAAGATAATGTTCTCAGTATCAGAGCTGTAGGACTGCACGGGTGCTGTCCGCTCATTCCGTAGGACCGGCCATCGCCATTTTGGGCAATGTGTGTTGAGTGACAGGAGAAATGAGGTTGGTGTCTTAGAAAAATCTCCCCTGAGCGGAAATACTACCTAAATTGCTACATGAATAAAACAAGCAGCATTAAACTTGATTGTTGTTTTGCAACTGAATATATAGAGCTAGAGAGATCTTCTCCTTTTTTTTTTTTTCTGTGCGCTTGTATAAAAAAAATTCACAACATAAACATCTTTTGCCTCAGCAAAAGGCTACATTTTGTGTCTTTGCTACTGTCAGGACTTTGGGGCTGCCACTCTGCCTAAAGAGTGCTCACCTAGCACCCTGGGTTTGTTTTTAAAAAAATGTTTTTGAGAGCCAGGTGTGGTGGTGCACACTTGTAATCCCAGTATTTGGAAGGCTGAGACCAGATGATATGGGTTCACAGCCAGCCTCAGCTACTTAGTGAGGTCCTCCGCAACAATGCCCCTGGGTTCAATCCCCAGTACAGCAAAAATTTTTTAAAAAAATGTTTTTGATAGACTGTTCCCCCAAAAATGTGGGTATAGTAAGATTCCAGTTTTTTGGTTTTGGGGTTTCTTTGTATGTATATTTGGTACTAGGGATTGAACCCAGAGGGCATTCTGCCTTGAGCTACCCCCTCCCCAACCTTTTTTTTAGGTACTGGGAATTGAACCCAGGGGCATTCTATCTCTGAGCAATACCCCTAGTCCTATTTTTTATTTTTTGCAGTACTGGGGATTGAACTCAGGGGCATTCTACCTTCTAGCTATACCCCCAGCCCTATTTTTTATTCTTTATTTTGAAATCGAGTCTCACTAAGTTGTGGAGGGCCTCGCTAGGTAGCTGAGGCTGGCTATGAACCTGGATACTCCGGTCTCAGCCTCCCAAATGCTGGAATTACAAGCGTGCACCACCATGCCTGGCCCTATTTTTTATTATTATTCTTTATTTTGAAACAGAGTCTCACTAAATTGCGGAGTGTCTCACTAAGTAGCTGAGGCTGGCGATGAACCTGCGATCCTCCTGTCTCAGCTGCCCCAAGTACTGGGATTACAAGCATGCATCACCATGCCTGCCAGGGTCCAGCCCTCCAGGCAGTGGGGTCGGAGGTCCCTCGATAGGTGTGGATTGAGATGAGGTCACGAGAATATGCTCACGACACATGCAGTGTAGAAGCGCATCTGTTTTATTGTTTGTCAGTCACTGTTTTATACTATTTTTTTTTTTTTTTTGCTGTGAGGCATATAGAACAGGAATTTTTACAGACTTGTTTTTCCAAAGGTTGAGTGGGTACATCTTTAACAAGAAAAGCCATTTTTCATAGTATTTGATGGGATTAAGAAAACAATAAAGGTTACAAAATACGATACATATATAAAGATTCTTTTAGTACAAGACAAAGTAGTGTTAAAGGCCAATGAATAGCCTCTATTCATTAGTTTAAATCTTTACTAATTGTTTAGCTACTTTAAGCAGTGTCCTTATCTTTTTCTCACGCAGCTAGAGAGTTAGTTAATGTGTGGTGAAGTTCCAGAGAGACAAGAGAAGGAAGTGGGCAAACTATCTGTCTTAAAACCTTCTTTTACTCATAGATAAGATAGTAGACCTAAATCTCTTTGGCTTATTTATTTTGTTTCTATACCTGTGTGCTGAGAGGGAACACAAGACTGCTTAGTAACTAAGCTTGTAAAGCCTGTATCCTGACTAATGTTTGTATGTGGTTAGTGAATTTCTTATGGGTTGTCTTGAGGCACTGCTGTTTTAGCTAATATTGAGGAATCATAATCCGTCCAGCCATCTTGTGTTTCTAAGAAATTTTCTTATATAATTAATATGAAAGCAGAGCCCAAAGCACCCCAAATTTCCAGAACATAACATAATGCAAACTGGGATATGCCACACATTCCTTCTTTTGGAATCGTCTGCCTTGCAGCACTCCAGTGGACTGAGCCTTGCTCAAGATCCAGTTATTAAGGAGCTGTGGTACATGCCCAGCTCTATTTTTTACTTTTTTAAGGGACAAAGACAGTAGTCTTATTAAGCAAAGTGAGGAACTCAAGGGAGAAGCCAGGTGAGAGGAGATCATCCAGGCAAGAGGATCTTTACAACCTTTTCAGTTTTTTTTATAGAGCTCCCAAGAAAGGGTGGGCACAGTGGAGGTCTGGACTTCCTCTTCCTTAAGTTTCTTAGCAATGATGGAGGGTGGCTGGCTGAGGTCTGATCCTTGTCCTCCTCATGGATCCTTTGCTTACTAAGCATGTCAGCTGGGGAGAGGGGCCATTGAGATTAAGGGTGTGGGCTCATTGAAGCTTCTCCGAAGACCAGACACACCCTATGGGGTAAAGTTAAGAGATAAACTTTCCAGGCTTTAAAATTCTATTTTTCCTTTCCTTCCCAATCCCTCTCCTTTCTACCTAAAATTTTATTTCTTCTATTCTACCTCATCATTCCCCCTCCCCTGAGACTTTGTTCCCTTAATCTTTTTTTTTTTTTTTTTTTGCGATACTGGGGATTGAACTCAGGGGCATTCTACCTCCAAGCTACACCCCCAGCCCTATTTTTTATTCTTTATTTTGAAACAGGGTCTCACTAAGTTTCAGAGTGCCTCACTAAGCAGCTGAGGCTGGCCGCGAACCCGGATCCTCCGGTCTCAGCCTCCCGAATGCTGGGATTACAAGCGTGTGCCACCACGCCCGGCTCTGTTCCCTTAATCTTAAGAGGTTGCAGAAGGGTGAAGTTCCATTTTCTGTAGCTTCTTCCCAGCTCACAAGGAGTCATTGGCCCTGCCTATCCAGGAACCCAAGTCTCATCCTGACTAGTCTAAAAGAGACATGGGGAGGTCAGGTATTTTTATTGGCTGCTGAACCATTATCCTCTGATGTTCTGGAACAGAAGGCATAAACATACAAGATATTATCCCTAGACAATAGCAAATTAAACAGAAGAGTATACTGAAGCAAAGTATACTAGCCGAGAAAATGAGAATTTTATCCCACCAAGATGTTAACCAGTTATTTTTTTTGGAAAGGGGGACATCCACCAAGGTAATCTAGATGAACTAGAAGTGGGTATTGGCCCACAAATCCAACAGGCACATTTATCAGTACCTCTGGCATATTGCCATGCCCAGTTTAGGAAAAAGTTTGCTTTTTCTTGGGAGAACAAGGTAAAAATTTGGAGATAAATAAGTTGATATGTTTTAGTCTGGATAGACATAATGTAATCATAAGGAAAAGTACATAAATAAAACTTATTTTGGCCGGGCGTAGTGGCGCACGCTTGTAATCCCAGTACTTGGGAGGCTAAGAAAGGAGGATCACAGGTTCGAAGCCAGCCTTGGCAACTTAGTGAGCTTCTCTGCAACTTAGTGAGACACTGTTTCCAAATAAGACATAAAAAAATGGGCTGGGGGGTATAACTTGGATTAGAATGCCTCTGAGTTCAATCCCCAGTACCAAAAAAAAACCCAAAAAACCCTTATTCTGATCCAATCTCCTTGGTCCTTCTGAATAATATTTTTACATCTTCTAAAGTCTCACAGGAATAGTGTTTGCAGATCTTATCAGCATTCAGGGGTTTATTCCTGACTCTGGAGCCTTGATTCTGTAAAGCCTCAATAGGGGTAAGATTAACTTTAGACATGAATCCAAGAACTGTGTCCCAAGAACTTGAAAGGACCTTTCACTTTGGGGAAAGCTGTTCTAAGGGTGAGTTCTTTTTCCAGGTTTTGAGTAAGACATAATCACCTGCGTGTATTCTTGCCACATAGGTCAGATTATCAGGAGTTGGAAGAACCGTATTGCCGTAGGAAAGGCCTTCTAGAAAGCATTTCATAAGAACTGAGATGGAGAGAGATTTTAGGAGCAATTCTAATCCTTAATAGAGCAACAGGAAGTAAGCATAACCAGGGCTCAAAAAGGTCTCTTGATATTATTTTTTTATTTTGAAACAGGTTCTAAGTTGCTGAGACTGGCCTCGAACCTGTGATCCTTCTGTCTCAGCCTCCCAAGTACTGGGATTAGGATTCCAGTTTTTTTTAAATACAAATTTGTGCCTGTGCATGTGTGTATACAATTGATGTTTGCATCTATATTTTCTAAATCTTCTACAAATAAGCATAGGTTCCCTTTATAATCAGATGAGACAATAATAGACGTTGCCTTTCAACTCTTATGTTTACAGGCCGTCACAGTCAAGGAAGCACTTTCCACCAAAGCTCGGCACATTCGGAGAAGTCTCAGTACCCCAAATGTCCACAACGTAAGTGTACCCCAAGAAGACCTGCTGTTTACGTCACCAGTCTCAGGAATGGGGGTGAGGGACCTAGGGCACATGAGGCTGGAATTTATACTGTGGGAATAGAGCACCCAGCGTGCCGAGCCTCTTTCTCTATACCGTGAACCACAGCAGAGCCTGCCCCCCATAGAGATGCTCACTTAGCTCCTAATCTTTCCTTGGACTGTTTTGATTATCTTCTTCAACCAATCCATCTAGAAAGTTCAATCAACAGAGACTGTGGAGGGAACGCTGTCAGGGGAAGGAAGGACAGATGAGTGCATGGACCACTTCCAAGCATCCTCTCCTCAGAAAAGTCAAAGATCCTCCCAAGGAAAAGTTCAACACGATTTGCCGTCGTCATCTGCAGAATTGCCAAAAAAATGATTAAAAGCATGGTGTGAACTTTTGCAAAATTGTCTTACAACAAGCCACAGAGCAAATCACAGCGAATGGCAGTAATCATTATCATTCACTATCATAAAGATTATTTCTGACCACAAAGCAATCACTAGAAATAGGTAATAAGAGGCTCATACAGCAGCTGGGCCTGGTGGTGCATGCTTGTAATCTCAGTACTTGGGAGGCTAAGACAGGAGGATCGCAGGTACGCAGCCAGACTCAGCTATTTAGTGAGGTTCTCCGCAACTTAGTGAGACCCTATTTCAAAATAAAGAATAAAAAATAGGGCTGGTGGTGTAGCTCGGAGGTAGAATGCCCCTGGGTTCAATCCCTAGTACCAGGAAAAGAAAATAAATAAAAAAGAGGCTTGTACAGTTGTGAATAGAAAAACACTCTCCTAATTAACTCATGAATCAAAGAAGAGACCATAGTAGGAATTAGGATGAAGTTAGAACCAAATGGTAATAAATAATATATATATGTATATGTACTTATATGTATGCTTGTGAGATACAGTTAAAGTAGTACTGAGTTGGAAATTATCAGCCCTAAATTCCCTATTCCTTCATTTATACATCAGAATACTAGACAGGAGAGACCATGAAAGAGTGAGAGCTGCAATTAGGAAATTCACAGTATTTATGTTAAAAGTAAGGAAAGGGCTGGGCATGGTAGCTTGTGCCTGTAGTTCTAGCACTTGGGAGGCTGAGGTGGGAGGATCACTTGAGCCCAGGAGTTCAACACTGGCCTGGGCAACATAGCAAGTCCCTATTTCCAAAAAAAAAAAAAAAGGGGGAGGGAGGCAAGGGAAGTTGGGGAGGTTGCTCAGTGGAGTGTGTGCTTACCCTATACAGGCCCCATGTTCTATTCCCAGCACCAAAACAAAACTTGAAGTAGCGAAAAACTACTTAGGAAGTAATCTAAAAAAAAATTTTTTTCTGAACCTGAATTGGAACCAGACTCTTTAAGTCTAGTTACTTAAAGAGGTCTCGCCATTCTAAGAGGACAGAGGGAACTGTTCAATGACACCACAGGGATTCAATTAGTAAAATCCAGACAGTGGATTTTTATGGGAAAAATGACCTAATTTTTTAAACAAATTGAACTTAAATGTAATTAAATTGTTTTTAAAGAAGATTAAACTTCAAATTCAATTTGAAGAAAAGGGAGAACTCATAGATTAAAAGAGTTTTAAGAAATATTATCAATCGATTGCAGTGTATGAAGTTTTTTAATTTTTTTTGTAGTACTGGGGATTGAACTCAGGGGCATTCTACCTCCGAGCTACACCCCCAGCCCTATTTTTTATTCTTTATTTTGAAACCGGGTCTCACTAAGTTGCGGAGGGCCTCACTAGGTTGCTGAGGCTGGCCGCAAACCCGGATCCTCCAGTCTCAGCCTCCCAAATGCTGGGATTACAAGTGTGCACCACCATGCCCAGCTTGTATGAAGTATTTTTATCCTTATTAAACTGTGAAAGTGTTTATGAGACTTTTGAACACTAGCTTCTATATTTGATAGTATTTATGAATAACTTAATTTTTAAAGATGTGATCATGTCTTGTGGTTATAGTTTTTTTAAAAGGGAGGAGGAAACATTTCTTATCTGTTAGAGACCAATAGAAAAATAGTTATGTAAAAGAATTTTTAAGTTAAAGAAGAAAATCAGAATGCATTCAAGTAAAGAAGGAAACAAAAATTAGAGCATGAATATGCAAAAAAATTCAAATATTAGAATAAATGTTTATAAAATAGAATACAAACAGAATCAGCAAAGTTGAAAAGTAGATTGTTTGAAAAGACTGGTCAAATGGACTGACTTTTATTTAAGATTGGCTGGAGAGGGAAAGAAAAACTGAGAGAAGATAGAAATATTTCTGGAAATAAGAAAAAGGGAGTATAGAGAGCAGAGACTTAAGTCATATCAGAATGAACCATGAGTAATGTCATGCCATTACATATAAACTCTTAAATAAAATGGAAATTTCCTGTAGGAACTGAATTAGGAAGAAATTGGAAATTGTAATACAACTGTCACCCAAGCTAAGATAATGACTATGTTTATTGATGGGAAATTATAGTATCAAAAAAATTGGCATTTGAGCCAGGTGTGGTGGCACACACTTATAATCCCAGTACTTGGGAGGCTGAGACACAGGAAGATCGCAGGTTTGCTGCCAGCTTCAGCTACTTAGTGAGGCATTCCACAACTCAGTGAGACCCTGTTTCAAAATAAAGAATGAAAAATAGGGCTGGGGATATAGCTCAAAAGTAGAATGACCCTGGGTTTTATCCCCAGTACTGGAAAAAAAAAATGGCATTTGAACTTAAACCTATGTATAAATTCCCAATAGATTTTTTTTGGTAGAATTTTATAAACTTATTCTAAAATCGCTGTGCAAAAGCAGAGTTGAAGACACACATACTTTGTCTACAGCCCAGAGATTCCGTGCCCTAGATGTATACTCTCATAGATATACTAGTCATATTTAGAGCTACTGATACTAGAAATAATATGAATATCAGTATTTGTAGGATGCAGCCAACGTGACACTTAGCGACAGTGTCAACACTTATTTCATTTTAGTTTGAATAGAAAAAAAATTAGAAGCAGCCCAGATACCCATCAACAGGAGAATGGAACGAGAAAGACCATGTATAGTAAGATAACACATAAAGCATAAAAATCTGCAAAATAGGGCTGTGATTTAGCTAGTAGTGGAGTGCTTGCCTAACACACGAGAGGCCCTGGACTCAATCCCCAGCACCACAATAATAATTATAATAAGAATAGTATTTATTATTTATGCGTATATATACATGTAATTACATATAGTATGTATGGAAATAATAAACCCCAAACTGAGGTAGTCATTATTCCTGGGCAGGGGAGGAAGAAGGTCATACAGGCATCCATATGTCTATGGCATTATATTTCTTTATATAAAAAGATTAATTATGTTAAATATATGAACCACATTGATTAAAAACTATTTCTCTCTTACAGGTTTCTTCCAGTCGACCTGACCTTTCTGGCTTTGATGAAGATGATAAGGTGTGCACCTGAGGGCGTGGCTAGGTTATCAGCAGAAGCTAAGTTCTTGACAACATAGTCTGTGCTTGTGCTTTTTGCTGGTGTCCTCAAGAACTTTAAAATCTAGGTCGGGCGTGGTAGTACGCACTTGTAATCCCAGTACTTGGGAGACTGAGACTGGAGGATCTAGGTTCGTGGCCAGCCTCAGCTACTTAGTGAGGCCCTCCACAACTTAGTGAGACCCTGTTTCAAAATAAAGAATAAAAAATAGGACTGGGGTTGTAGCTCGGAGGTAGAATGCCCCTGGGTTCAACCCCCAGTATTGCAAAATAATAACAATAATAATAATAATAATAATAATAATCATCATCATCATCATCATCATCATCATCATCTAGTCCCTAGATGCCAGGAGTGGTGGCTTATACCTGTAATCCCAGTACTTGGGAGGCTGAGACAGGAGGATTGCTGATTCAAGACCAGCCTCAGCAATTTAGTAAGAGACTGATTCAAAATAAAAATAAAAAGAGCTAGAGTTTAGCTCAGTGGTAGAGTGCTGCTGGGTTCAATCACCAGTACCCAAAAAAAAAAAAAAAAAAAAGAAAAATCTAGTCCCCAGATGTAGCCAACCCCTAAGAAGTTGAAATAAGGTAAAATAAGCTCAAATGATATACAAGGGGTTTTTTCCCCCTTAGTGCACTTCTGCTTGTTTGAAACTGAAATCCCAGGTACACACTGAGTTGAGTACCACCTAGTTTGCCAGGACAGTCCCAGTTTGTACACCTACCCAGGCAGAACTACTAGTGGAACTATTTTGTTCTCAAAGTATTTCAGTTTAGCCAGGCATGGTGGTGCATGCTTATAATCCCAGTACTTGGGAGACTGAGACAGGAGGATCACAGGTTTGCACCAACTCAGGTACTTAGTGAGGTCCTCCGAAACTTAGTAAGACCCTGTCTCAAAATAAAGAATAAAAAATAGGGCTGGGGATGTAGCTGAGAGGTAGAATGCACCTGGGTTCAATCCCCAGTACTGCAAAAGTAAATAATTGATTAATTAAATAAACTAACCAAATTTAAAACTTCAATAGAAATGTTGAATAGTAATGTTGGTAGAAATCTCTCAGGACATAGAACATGATGGAGAAGAGCAGTCAAAGATAAGAGAAATTAGAGAATCATTCTAGGAGGCACAAAATCTATCTTGCCTAGCATGTGCAAGGGCCTGGGTTGACTCTCCAGTACCATCAGAAAAAAATAAAAAGGCAGATTTAACAATAGAAGAAACTCAAATCTAGGTTTCTTTCTCCTTTTAGAGTGACTTAATCAGTTAACCCATATTTTCACCTTGTAGGGTTGGCCGGAGAACCAGTTAGACGTGTCTGACTACAGCTCCAGTTACCAAGATGTAGCCTGTTACGGAACTTTACCCAGGGATTCACCTCGAAGGAGCAAAGAAGGCGGTGGTGAGATTGTTTTGCAGTGATATTTCTTTTTAATTACTTAGGAAAAGCATAAAAAGAGTCTTTCACGGGTATCATATAGTGAGATAGGAAGCTGAAATTCTAGTTAGCTAGACAATCCAAAACTGTCTTTTTAAACAGAACACATCATGTTCACTTACTGGATTTCTTTTTTGCTCTTATTTAACATATTCAAATAATTACAGTATATTTTTTGTATATCATTTTAGGTTTTCCAAATTGCTTTTCTTTTTCTCTTTCATGATACTGGGGTTTGAACCCAGGACTTGGTGCGTGCTAGGCAAGCTCTGTACCACTGAACTACACCCTCATCTCTTTTTTTATTTTATTTTATTCTATTTTATTTTTTTGAGGCAGAGTCACTAAGTTGCCCAAGCTGGCCTTGAACTTGATGATCTTTCAGCCTCAGCCTCCCAAGTAGGTAGGATTACAGGTGTGTACTACACTCTTTCTTTCAATACATCCTGAATTTGAAGTCAGTTTTGAGACACACACAAATCTTTTTGTGTGCGTGCATCTCTTGATGGCACACGCAAATCTTACTACACTATTTTCTACCAAAACAATATTCATCACTCAGGAATTTCGAGGAGAACATGACACATTAACATATAGAATTTTCTATAACCAATACTGAAATCTTTGATGTACTTATAGCCCATTTTCTTCCTGAAGAATAATGTCATAAGCTGGGAGTAGTGGCGCATGCTTGTAATCCCAGCATTTGGGAGGCTGAGACCGGAGGATCCGGGTTTGCGGTCAGCCTCAGCTATCTAGTGAGGCATTCCGCAACTTAGTGAGACCCTGTTTCCAAATAAAGAATAAAAAATAGGGCTGAGGATGTAGCTCAGAGGTAGAATGCCCCTGAGTTCAATCCCCAGTACAACAACAACAAAAAAGAATAATGTCATAGCCTGGTGTGGTGGAACACATCTCTTATCTCAGCTACTTGGGAAGCTAAGGCAGAAGGATCACAAATTCAAGGTCACCCTGAGAAGCTTAGCAAGTCTCTGTCTCAAAATAAAAATGAAAAAAGAAAGTGCTAGCCTGGCGTGGTGGTGCACACTTGTAATCTTAGTACTTGGGAGGCTGAGATAGGATCCGGGTTCACTGCCAGCCTCAGCTACTTAGGCACTCTGCAACTTAGTAAGACCCTGTTTCAAAAAAATAAAAAATAGGACTAGGGGTATAGCTCAGAGGTAGAATACCCCTGAGTTCAATCTCCAGTACTGCAAAAAAAAAAAAAAAAAAAGTGCTGAGCCAGGCATGGTGATGAATTCCTTTAATCTCCGTACTTGGGAGGTGGAGACAAAAGGATCACAGGTTCGAGGCCAGCCTCAGCAACTAGCAACTTAGCAAGACCTTGCTTCAACCAAACAAACATGGGGAGGGTGCCAGAGGTGTAGCTTGGAGGTAGAATGCCCATGGGTTCAATCCCTAGTACCAAAATAATAACAATAGTTATTACTATTATTACTGTTGTTGTTATTATTACTATTAAATTAAAGTAGGACTGGAGGTGTAGCTCAGAGGTAGAATCCCTCTGGGTTCATTCCCCAGTACCAAAATAAAGTGCTGGGGGTATGGCTGAGTAGCAGAGCACTTGCCTAGCAGAGCATGATGCCTGGGTTCAATCCCCAGTACCATGACGAGAAAGAAAACATGACTAATTCCTAAAGCAGGTTCAGAAAAGATGTCAGAAGTAAAATTGATCAGAGGCTATATTATTACCCAAATATACTGTCTCCCAATGCCTTGAGGGGAGCCGCATTCTCTGGAAATGTGAATCAGATCCTTGACCTTATATTTTACCTACTAAGTGCCATTGTACTAGGAATTGTGAAGAAAATATAGAAAGAGAAAAGAGGCCAAACAAGGTAAGACCTGAATACCGACAAGAAAAAATGATCTTTCCTTGGCCATGTAGAGCTGAGTAGCCTGAGGCCAAAAGGAACTGGCAAGCAAATATATACAGCATTCATTTGTTCATTCATTCATTCTCAGTATTATTGAACCTCTATTTGCTATCTTAAAATATGACCATGGAAAGAAGATGTTTAGAAAACAAAACAGTCAATGATCAAGTTCCTCATGCATGTACAGATGAGGAGGATTCTGAAAATTCATATGAATGGAAAATCAACTTGAGCTGGAATTATTCTGATAAGGGGTCTTAAGCTGGATCTTGAAAAGAGATTTTTAATTTCTTTCACACCAACCAGCCTTTCAGTAACTCTTTGTGACTTCATTGATTTCTCTCTTGTCTTGCCTACATCCATCTTAATGCTTAAGCAAGTGATGACATGTTATCTCATTGTCACACCAGACATCCCGAGGGCTAGGTTTTGGCCTCTCTCCCTGGGTGCGGGTGAAAGTGCTCTACCCGGGAACTCATGCCTGTTTGTCTCCCTCAGGTTGTGCGTCGGAGAATCCTCATGCCTTATCAGTCAGCCCTTTTAAAGCATTCTCTCCTCAGCCGCCAAAGTTCTTCAAACCCCTCATGCCTGTAAAAGAGGAACACAAGAAAAAGATAGCTCTTGAAGCAAGGCCTCTTCTAAGCCAAGAGGTAAACACTTGACTTGTCTTTATTGTGCAGACAGCCCAGAATCCTGTTGTCCGAGGAAAGTAGCAGTTTGCTTTCACGAGTCAGACTCCGCATGTAGACATGCATGGGTTAACCCTCCCTGGATTCTATTCTTAGATACCTCTTTCTCCAGCACACAGGGCTGTGGTTGTAAGATTTTTTGCACTGATTTTTTTTATCTTTCAAGTGAGAAAGAGATGTGCCCCTTAGGTCTTCTGAAACTATTCAAGGCTTTTCTTTATTCATTTTTTTTTTTTATAAAACTAACTGTGCTTTTTGCCACAGAATCTGTGTAGTCCTGTCAGATTTCACCCATAGTTTAACTCTGACTTGCAGAATTAGCCGCTGTGTTACTCACATGGAATAAGAGTGTTGGCATTCCTTTTCTAATGTGCATGTACTTAACATATTTTGGTTGTCGTCATCTTTTGTGTGTGATGCATCTGTGTGTCTTAACCTTTGCAGAGCATGCCTCCATCTCAGGCTCATAACCCTGGCTGCATTGTAACCCCAGGAGGCAATGGCAGCAGCATGCCAGTAGAACACAATAGCAAACGTGAGAAGAAGCTTGTAAGTTCTGGACCCATTTCTGTCATATTGCCTGGTGGTGGGTTTAAGCCCTTTCATGGACCATCGTCCAAATGCTTTAGAATGAAATTAAGACTCGTATTGGATCTTTGCTTTAAAAGGAAAGTGACCAGCTGGGCATGGTGGAGCATGCCTGTAATCCCAATACATAGGAAGTTGAGTCAGGAGGACCACAGGTTCAAGGCCAAGCCTCAGAAACTTAGCGAAACTCTCAACAACCTAGTGAGACACTGTTTCAAGATAAAAAATAAAAAGGGCTGGGGGTGTAGCTTGGAGGTAGAATGCCTCTGGGTTCAATCTCCAGTACATACATGCATACATACGTACATGCATACATACATACGGGCTGGGGGTATAACTCAGAGGTGGAATGCTCCTGAGTTCCATCCCCAGTACCACACACACACACAAAAATAAGTTAACATTCATAATAAAATTTTGCATAACTGTGACAATGACCTGTGATGTTTCTAAGTTCTCATTCATTTTATTTTATTTATTTATTTTTGCTTTGGATAACTTTGCTTAGAAAAGTGGGGGCAGGGGAGGGGCCACCTTCAATGATGCTGATCTTAAAAAAGTGCCACAGAGCTTACTTTAACTAACACTGAAATCTTTTTAATGTGCCCGTACCTATTGCCCAGATTCTGAAGTTAATCTACCTAGAGGAATTGTACTTACTTGGAGTAAGTAATCATGCATTTAGCCATGGGTGTGTCTGAAAGCTTTTCTGTGTTGTCTGATGCTCCTGCCAAGGTGATTCTGTAGTTTGTAGCTGCTCCACAGTCCGTGGTCACCCATCATCGTCATCTCTCTTGCTCAAGTAACCTTCATTAATTAGCTGGCAAAATATACCCTAACCCTTTTGTTCTCAGGCATTCTTTCAGGGTGGCTTATCTGTATTTTGCCGCAGGTAGGTTGAAGCTCTACGACAAAACCTCATTCCCAACAATTGATTTTAAAATCATGCATTTGAGAGAATTTCTTAAATGGTGTTGTACTACTTTTTGATTCTAGATTATACCTCAATTTAAAAAATGTTTGAAAATCGGTCTATTCTCAAGCCTGGAAAGAATTCTCTGATGGTGTGTCTCAGCTTTCACTTACCTGTGGCCTCCTAGGCCTGAAAACAGTAAAGCCAGCTGGGCGTGGTGTTGCACACCTGTGATCCCAGTACTGGGGAGGCTGAGACAAGAGGATCACAGGTTTGAGGCCAGCCTCAGCAACTTAGGAAGACCCTGTTTCAAGTTAAAAAATAAAAAGGACTGAGGGTGTAGCTCAGAAATAGAATGACCCTGAGTTCAATCCAGTACCAAAATCAAAACAATCAAAAAAGAATAAAGCCTGCTTGAAATGAGAAGAAGCTGCTTGATGTTTACGGCTGTGTATGACCAGCTGTGTTGTGCGGGTGGGGGGAGGTTCATTTCCCGGCTGCATCATCATGTCAGATCCACTCCAAAGGCTCATCGGTGTGAGATCCTGTAACAGTGACAACATACACTGCTAACACACGCTGTCAAACTAACTGCAGTTTAATCCGGATGTGCAGCTGACCGCTCACATGCATGCTTGCGTGCGGGGGAATCCTAAGAAGTGATACCCTCACTCCCAATGTAAGGAAAGAAGAAATGTGAGCCTTTCCCTTCATTTCTCACATGATCCCCTCCTCTGCTTCTGGATTTTCCTTGTCCCTCTATCCCTGAGCCCCTGTCCCACTTCCCAAAAGAGAAAAGGGCTCACACCAGCAGCTTTTCCTTCATCTCTACAGATCTTAATGAGCTGTTCAGTCACTTGCCTGATCACCCCCTGCCCTGTCTGTAAGAGTTGCAGAAATTCTCTGGTCCAGTGTCTTTAGATCTGTCTGTTTATTGACACGACTCATCACTGGGGTGCCCACACACGGAATTTAAACCCCTAGTAACAACCCATTTTAGTACAATACCATCAAGAGACCCTCAGATGACCCTTCTGGACCTTCCCAGCAGAAAGCCTCACAGTTCACAGAGCTTCCTTCATAGTGACTTTCTTCACTCTCCTTAGAGTGTCTTAAAATAAAGCCCATTTCAGCCAGCAGAGCAGAGTACAGAACCAGGTTCTCTTGACCCCGAGAATCTCAAGCAGCAGTTGGACTCCACATGAGCAGCTGCACCTGGAAGTGCAGAAGCGAGCTGGGTGGCACCCTGTTTCTTTCTGGGGTCTTTCTTGAGAGCTGGCTTGCCGAGCACGCCTCGTCTTTGGCGTTCTTGCCCTCACTCCCGGAGAGGAGCTCTCCAGGATGTGTTGGTGGAGTTTAAGTGCATCACTTGTTTGGCCTGAAGTTTTCATTCCTCTGTGTGATGCTTTAGTTTTACTTCTCATCGTATAAATGGATGTATGCTACTTTCTTCCTTTGATCCTAATTGACTTTCTTTTCTTTTTACTCTTAAAAAATAAAACTATGCATCAGTAATTCAGACTGATGAAGATAATTTGCATTTGTTCTCAAGAAATAATATCAAAGCTATTCCTGTTATTTTCTTTTAACCCACTGAATGGTCATAGAAACTTGTGTAATTTCACACAAAATATAGTAAATACTGCTGTTGATGAGGTTTTTTTTTTTTTTTTTGGTGTGGAACTGGGGATTAAACCCAGGAGCATTCTATCTCTGAGCTACACTCCCAGCCACATTTTTATTTTTTGTTTTAAAACAGGGTCTCACTAGATTGCTGAGAGTCTCTCTCTGTTGCTGAGGCTGTTGTCAAATCTGCGATCCTCCTATCTCACCTTCCCAAGTACTGGGATTAGAGGCATGTGCCATCACACCCCACTATGCTTGACTCTTAAAGTAATATTTTGTTGTCTGATCAATTTGGGAAGATGGACAGGTGCACTTCCTGTCCTGTATAAGTAAGATAAAGGCAACGATACGCCTTTGCAGTCTATCTCTTTAAGTTATGAAGTGCAGAGAATCGCTGAAAGTCAGGCAGTGTCCACATTACCCCACTCTGAGGTCTTGCATAGGCAATGTGTCGTGTATGCCTCTCATTTTACAAAAAGAAACAAAGGTCCGGAAGAATTTAGCGAGTTGAGCAAAGTCTACAATTAATGAGAGTGTGAGACAAAGAGCCTCATCCATCCCCCAAATTGGGCTAACACCAGTGATTCCACGAGCTTCCAAAAAGTGTTTGGTAGCCAGCCGCCCAGCATAGCACTGTGGACAGAAGTACCAGGAGCCCTACAATATTGAAAACAGATCATCTCAGAGGCCTGAGCAAAACAGTACAGTGGGAATGGATATTCATCAGTCACATGATACTCTTTGCAGAGAGTCACTGCTTGATTGTGGGTTTTGATCCCATTTTGAAATTAAGATGTTTTGTTTATAGGTAAATATTAGCTGCATAACTTAAATCACAAAAGTCAGATCATGAAAATGGTAGCTATAGCCAGGTGTGGTGGCGCATGCTTATAATTCTAGTACTTGGGAGGCTGAGACAGGAGGATCCAGGTTCGTGTCTAGCCTCAGCTACTTAGTGAGGCCCTCCGCAATTTAGTGGGACCCTGTTTCAAAATAAAGAATAAAAAATAGGGCTGGGGGTGTAGCTCGGAGGTAGAATGCCCTTTGGTTCAATCCCCAGTACCACACACACACACAAAAAAAGGTAGCTATAGAGAGGCTTGAGAACTTGCCTCTGTGTTCCACTTTTAGGTAGTGTTTAATTCTTTTGCCCTCAAAACACTGTAGGAAGGCACTTGGTTTAGTCTTCTTTAAATTACAATGATTCTTCTGGTTTAAAAACTCTGTTTAAGCCGGGCGTGGTGGCGCATGCTTGTAATCCCAGCATTTGGGAGGCTGAGACCAGAGGATCCGGGTTCGAGGCCAGCCTCAGCTACCTAGTGAGGCACTCCGCAACTTAGTGAGACCTGGTTTCAAAATAAAGAATAAAAAATAGGGCTGGGGGCCGGGCGTGGTGGCGCACGCTTGTAATCCCAGCATTCGGGAGGCTGAGACCGGAGGATCCAGGTTCGCGGCCAGCCTCAGCTACCTAGTGAGGCACTCCGCAACTCAGTGAGACTCTGTTTCAAAATAAAGAATAAAAAGGGGCTGGGGG